>JAJGRW010002452.1:0-74101 GCA_025461045.1 Carex parvula
GACTAAAAAGTTAGTTTTCTTGATCATAAATATCTATATCACAAAAGTATATATATATATGACTTTTTCAAACTTTGATTCCGTTTATTACTTGTTATAACTTCTGTTTGTGATAGCAAGTAAAATTTTAGAGCACCTACAACGCAGTTGGCTTTTTAATTTGTAATCTGATGTGGCTAATTGTATATTAATTGCTAGGAGTACGGTAGTTTGTAAATTAGCAAATTTTTCTTAAAAGAAATTGTTTCTTATGACAGCGTGGAAAATTTATTGATTCAGACTCTTCATTTCTCTACTCATAACACTCTTTCTCTCAGTGGAAAAAAAGAAGATATCGCTGATGTGGAGAGTGAAAGAAATTAAAAGTAATTTCATTGATGGAAATATTCAGCAATTAATTAATGTCACTTTAATTTCTAAAAAATAGTTTACAACTGTTTTAAATTTCTAATCAATTGCTGAATTAGAGATGCTCTTGGCAAAAATTAATATTTTCTCTTCGACTTGGCAAATTTCAATATTTTCTTGCAAAAAAAAAGAAAAGAAAAAAAAGATAAACAAGCCTAAATTCGGAACCTCGAATCGTGAACCCGCACGATTCTCGGAAAGATGTCTCGTTCCATATAAACAAATTCGAGAACTCTGGAAGATTACATCATTTACAGACTGGGTAAATATCAGCAATCCCCCCCACCTATTTTGGATTTCATTTGTTTATGAATTAAAAATCAAATCTTTGAAAAAAAAAATATAAATTAATTATTTTGGTGCAGTTCTACTAAAGACAGATTGATGCAACAACATTAATAGTGTGATTCTAGTAGTTTTCAGACAAATCAGTGATCAAGTATCCATTTTCGAACAAATATGCGGTCAAAATAATAATTTTCAAGTGATATTTTTATTGTGAATAAAGTATGAAAAATACTGAAATTGTATTATTAGTATGGTTTCAGAAACTTACACATGGTGGAACCATACCATTGATACAATTTTATTAATTTTTCGAAGAAAAAAATAATTTTTTTTTTTTGAAGAATTAAAATTTTAATTTCTAAATAAGAAAATCCCTATGCCATAAATCATGCAACAATTATTTATGCACAGTGTGTTTAATTTATTTCAAACTATTTGAAAGCGTAATCAAATTTTCTTCTTCCATCCATCATTTTCAGAAAACTAAATATGTTAAAATTACAATCTTAGCCAAATCAAGAATAATGTTGATTAAGTGGAAAATATAATGTCTTCCGTGCGAGAGGTCTCAGATTTAAAATTCGGATAAAATTTTTTCTTATAGATATTAAATGGTTAATTGATTTGACCTTCAACATTTAGTTATTTATATAAAAACCTTAGCCGAATAAATAAAATAATATTTATTTCTTATTCATTTATGTGTCAATTCTTTGTGTTATTTTATTTATCATGTATTTTTTCTATAGTTGTAACATATTAATTCATAAAAGAATAAAATAAAATAACAAAAAGTTTATCATAAAGAGTTCAATTAAAATTACAACTCATTAACTCGAATAACTCGCAAATCCCATGTTAAATTTTAGATGGGTTTAATGGTTTTACATAATGGTAGACCTAAAAAAAAAAAAAAGACCCGGTCTAGTTAGGTTGCATTCAAATTTTAACAAGTTCATTAACCTGACCCGTGTACACTTATAGACCATTTAATTAAGGCAAATTCTTCTATGGGCATAAGGACCTATTTGTAAAATGAGCATATTTTCATTTTCAAAGTTCAAACAGTCGACCCGACCATTCAACATTTTCTCCATATTACAATGTACTTGGAGGTCAAATTTTACATTTTTTTAGAATTATTTTACTATTTATTAAGATGGGTACAAAATTCAATGGTCTGAATTTGACTAGTTTTGTAAAATACTTAATAAATAGTAAAAAAATTCAGAAAAATGTAAAATTTGACCTCCAAGTACATTCTAATATGGAGATAATGTTGAACGGTCGGATCGACTATTTGAACTTTGAAAATAAAAATATGCTCATTTTACAAATAGGTCCTTATGCCCATAGAAGCATCCCTCTTTAATTAAATGTGTATAGACCTTTAAATTGAATGATAATTTTATGTGATTAATTATTATTTAGATTTTTTTTCAAGTACAAGTTCCACAACTCCCTTCCCCATTTGCTTCCAAATTACGGCTCTAGCTCAGACTTTTGTTTGAAATTTGAGCCGAAACATTAAATGGCGGATCATGTTAATCGCAATGATAACAACTTTTCAATTGAATAACTCATTAGGTAAATATTGGCGTGCTATCCATTTTACAGACTAGTACCACTATCCTTCAATATTACGAAGGTACATTGTGTCAAGGTGGAGAAGTTATATATCTATTTCATATTCAAAATACCATAATATCCAATATCTCCATCAAAACTAAACATTATTTCTTCTATCTTCTTTTCAATTATTTAACATATTATTTAGTTTTTTTAAAAATCAAATTGACAAGTATATTCTTCTTCTCTTTCTTCTCTATTGCTCTGTCACTCACTAGTGTAATTCTTAGGATCCGTATCCTTCCAGGTACCTGACTCAAGACAATTGAAATGGACGGCCCAGATTTACTCTCAGCGGTGCCTATTCGGGATAGCGCAGGGGGCAGTATTAATTGTGCTTTGAGATTCCTGCCAAGTTAAAAGGACAATCATAGACCATCCATTTCAATTGTACTCAATCTGGTAACCTGAGGTGAAAACTGTTCCAATTGTGAAACTCTGTTCCCTTTTATTTTCTATTTCCCACGAAATCAAAATTGACAAGTAGCTAGAAAAGAAGAGAAAGGATATACTTGTCAAAAGAGTGTGCCAAAAGAAATTGAAAAGCGAGCGATTAGTAGAAAAGTGGTGGAAATTGGAAGAGAAAAAAAGGTTGCAACCTATGTTAGCTAGCTTAAGTCAGTACTTCTTAATTGAAGGGAACATTAAAAAGATAGTTGAAAAGGTTGAGAGGAAAATTTCAATGTATTCAAAGCGCTGAAGGGAATTTTTTAGAAAAATAGAAAGAAATTGAATGACACATAAAAAATTAAGCATTCGGTCTTAATTGTATATCTTATAAAAAAAAAAAACCTTTTAGAGGTTGCGGGTACCATTAATAATTATTTATATTGATAACTTTTACAGCTACATAAATATTAAAAGTTTAAATATAATTATTTATTTTTGGTATAGGATATGACATATATTCCCGCATACAAAGAACTAATAATGAGATTCGGTTCCAATTTGAATTGCATTCACAATGATTGAACTTTTCGAAATTTATTTAGAAATAACGACCATTTGATTCTTTATTATAAAAATAAACGTTTGTAAATTTGATCACAATATTATCCGTACATCTAATAATGCAACTAAAAACTTATAAAATAATTAATTTGACTTGAAAAACTTGTTAAAAATACAAAAAATACTCTCTCTTATTAGATTTTGTTCTTGCAAATAACTTGAGGCATGGTCAAACATGAACTCCAATATGCAATAGTTTTGTAAATATGAATTTAAATCTGCTGAAATTCGAGATCCATGAACAGTGCCCCTGAAATTTCCTGAAATTCTTAATCCAGCCGTCCAATTTTTTCTGTTGCACGCATCTCGAAATAGCTGGTTTTTCTGTGCACGCATCTCGAAACAGTTTTGACGACTGGATTCTGGATTCCAGGAATTTCGGGTTACTGTTCACGATCTCGAATTTTAGTTGATTTGGATCCTGTAAATATAGCCTTAACTAAGAAACACTAGGACAATCTCTGATCTTAAACTTCTAACCAGTAATGCTCCAAAATGTACTATAAAAATAGATAAGAGGCAGTGCCGGGGAACAAGTATCCTCTCCCAAACTGTAAAGATTCCCTTTAACTTACGGTTTGAGATAACTCTCAGCTGCATTGAGATTCGGGCCAGCGCAGGGGCAGTATTATTGGGCTTTGAGATCTCGTGCAAGTTAAAAAGAAATGTCCAGATCCAATAATTGTAAAAGATTCCCTATTACGGTACCGGAGAGGATGTGAATTCAGTGCCGGGCCCGGATCTGAGATCTCCTAAAGTAACTCAAATTTTAATCGAATTTGTATATTCATTTGTGGACAACACGGATGAGATAAACAATAATTAATCACTCCATAAATAAAATTTCAGATCAATATAGCAATTTCTCTAATTAGTATACCTATGTCCCTGACCGGTATAGCATATTAATGTAAGCTAATTAGCTAAATTCAGCAATCCTCATTACTACAAACTATCCCTCAGTTATAGGATTCATTAAATTCATCTTTAGTTCAATTAATGAACACATTAATGCTTAGAATTAATAACAATAACCAAATGGCCCAAGTTCAACTAAGGTTTTAGGTAGGGTGTCTTTGACATACTATTATGTTGGGTAGGAGTAGGGACTGTAGGACTAACTAATCATTATTGCATTTTGGCGAGTATCACGCTATAAGATTTTAAGTGCATTATAAGTTTATAGCTTTCGAAATTCGACAGACATTTTATGAAATAGGACTAATTAATAATTATTATTTTTGAGTACTCATATCATTGCACTAAGGTTGCCGTTATAAGTCACTTACAATTACAGTTAATCATTTATTATTAATTAATATTAACAATAAATTATGATGCATGGTCACTAAAAAGAAAAGGTACATTGCCTCACAGAAACATGGGATCCATATCCTCCCCGGTACCGTAAAAGATTCCCTTCACTTTACAGTTTGAGATTAACTCCCAGACGGTTTGGAATTCGGGCTGACAGAGGGGGCAGTATTATTGGGCATTGAGATTCGTGCCAAGTTAAAAAGAACGGTCCAGATCAAGTAATTGTAAAAGATTCTCTATTACGGTACCGGAGGTGATGTGAATTCCAGAAACATGGGCATATTGTGTACTACCAAAATTTTGTTAAGTTGTGAGGTCCTTTGGAAAAAAGAGCTACTAATAGTTTTATTTCCGGGAATACTTGGATTTACTAAGGGACTTGCTTGTAAAATTCATCTCTACTTTATATATTTCCTTCGTCGACAAGCAATAACAATATTTGTACTTTTATAAGCGTTCCTATATTAAATTCTCAAATTAGATTTTTATATATATATCCTGCTATTTTTCTTCTCTACCCCGACGTCACTTTCTTAGAGGTTAAAAGAGCATATCATCGATCTCTTATATCATCAGAACTTCAGAGTACATCGCCTTACGTGACAGAAATATTTATTTCATTTAAAAAATAAAAAGGTACATTGCCTGACAGCAACATGGGCGTATTATGTACTACTAGTGTATTGATTAAACCCGGGCGGGTTGACCCGGACCGAGCAAACCCGTGACCCGAACCCGATCCTAAAACCCGGACCGGACCGTCCTAACGGGTGGGCCGGGTTTCACTAGGGTCGGATCCGGTTTTCTGGGTCAAACCCGCCTATACCCTACCCATTTGAACCCGCTTACCCGAACCCGACCCGGACCGGACCGCCTGAACCCGACCCAAATCCCAGGATCCGGGTCTAACTCGACCGAACCCGGCCCCCCCAAACCCGACCCGAACCCGCCGAAAACCCAAGTAACCCGGCTGAAATTTGAATTTTTTAAAAAAAAACAGTAAAACTTTTTTGCCTCTGTGTTGGCCTCTGGCTTGTTTGCCGCTGGCCTCTGGCTTCTTTGCCTCTGTGTTGTGTGTGTTGACCTTGTTGCCTCTGTGTAGACCTTGTTGCTTGTGTTGCCCTTGTACCGTCCATGTCGCTTTAATTTAGATTTAGATTTAATTTATATTTAAATAGGTTAGAAAAGAAAAAAAAACCGGTCCGGCCCAGACTGGACCGAACCGACCTGACCCGCGGGGTTTAGGCCGGGTTTGAGTTGGCCGAACCAAAAAAAACCCGCCGGACCCTACCCGAGCTAACCCTTGGACTGGGCGGGTTTGGACCGGACCGACCCGGACCCGGCCCGTTTTCAAAACACCATACTACCAATTTTATTGGATTTTTTTTAAAAACAGTAAATAAAATAATTAATGTAAAAAACCAACATGATTAGAAAGTTTGTAGAAAAACAGCAAAAATCGAAATGCCATTTCGATTTAAGGGTTTTTTTTTTCTTTACCGAAATGGCATTTCGGTTTACCCTATTTTTACAAAAATCCCACCCAAACTCTGTAACCTTTCGTGTAAATCCCTCTAACCGAGATGGCAATTCGGTTTAGGAGTTTTTTAGCCTAAACCGAATTGCCATTTCGGTTTAGGGGTTTTTTTTATTTTAAACCGAAATAGCGATTCGGTTTAGGCGGAATTCTATCAAAACCCCTCCTTCTCCTCTCTAGATCATTTATTCCTGAGACAGAGAACTTCATTTTTTTCCGAGACCTTCGTGCTTCTCCAGTGTGAACAGTTACAGTTTTCCAAATTACAGATCGGCCCCTCCATTGTGCTTTTAGCGTTCGTCTGAAGATTGTAGTAAGTTTTTTTTTTCAATTATGGTCATATTTTTGGTTGTAAAATTTAAAATTATCGAAAGTTGATCGTGAAAATTTTTGTTTAGGAAATGTCTCAAGTATTAATAAATGTGTACCACAGACGCGAAATTACAGACGCACCGACCTGCACATTTTATGTTACTAACTATACTAGTCTTGATGAGCTAAGAAGACAGATATATGTTGGCATTCGTTTGCTCCCTAGCCAGTTCGATCTGACAATTCAGCGCACGTTTGAACACGGCACCACCTGACTCAACAGAAAAATACCAGTTGTTTACATAGACCACAAAATGATTTGGCATTATGGTGCTTGAGAATGCCACTCCGATACTGAATTTTAAACTTCTTGAATTAGTGGTTGAGTTAGTACCAGTTGTTAGTCAGACCAATTATGACCCATACCCGGGTAGTGTACCTGGAACTAGCAGAGACATACCGGTGACTGATTCACCCATATATTGTGATGGAAACCCCGAAATACCCCCGGTTGTTTGCATAATTATTTTGACCAGCTGAATAATGATACTGGCTCAGACACAAGCTCTGACCTCGGTGACCCGGTTGTCGGGGAAGATGATATGGCCGAAATTGAGGATCAGATTAGGATAGAAGATGTAAGGAATGAGTGGCTATCGTCTATTCCTTTTATTATCGGGGATTGCAGCATCCTTGTTCGGCATTTCATGACAAATTGAAGTCCGGCCTTCTCGACCATGGCTCTGAACAGTGCAATATGCCCAAGATCGGATAAAACATCGCGACTATGCTCTAGCAATAGGAGTCCAAAAGCCTTCTGTCCAGGTGTCTTCACCATTGCAATTCCTTTTGCGGTCGTTTTCAAGAGGCAAAATCTCTGCAAAAAAAGGATAGTTCTTAGATAAAATGAAAGATAGTTTGTAAATAAAATGAAATGATATATTAAAAATTAAAATTAAAATACTTACGGTACGAGCTTGCACCACGACATCTAAGACATACCCGAGATCTCCTACTTCTACTTCGGTTCTTGCACTGGCTGGCTCAGAATTTCTTCGTGGCTTTGCATTGGATAAATCGATGCCGTGCAGTTCTTGAAGAACCAATCCATATACTCGGGATACCTGCAATCACCAATTAAATAAATTAAGTCATCACTGGATCCGAATTCTAAATTTAAAAAAAATTACTCGTACCTATCAATATCGTAAGGTCCCTGATCTCCAATTGAAAGGGGATCTGCTGCGATATATTCCGCAAAGTGAGTGCTCCAGTCTACACTAAATCCGTCTTCTGACAAACCACTCGCATGTTTCCATTCGCGGATGTCTTCAATATACCCAAAGGGTGGTGGAGCCCGGCGGAGGAACTGCCTGAAATAAACCGAACTGTCGATGAACCCTCTCAGGACAGTGCATCTCTAACTCCCGAAAATAGACCAACCACACGCAACATATAAATATCCCCCGGTCTCTTATCCCGCGCCAAGGTTGTTGGTGATAGTAACTCACATACGGCATCAAGTTGACAACATTTGCCTTCAGACGCTCAAACTGGTTACGAAATTGCGATGTACCTAAGTTGTGACACATGACAAATACATATTGAATCAACACTAAATTATATTGAAAAACAAAATTTAAAAAAATATTCAAAAATCCATATTTAAATAAATGTACCTCTAATAGGGTTGCCATCTCATTCATGCGGAATAGTCCATTTGCACCAAAAGCCATCCTTTCTAATTAGGCGGCGCTGCTAAAGGGTAAATTGTTTTTGGGTCTGGGCCGGCCTATAGGAAACCGAGTCCAAGACCACATCTGCAGCAGTAGTAATGGACCATTAATCGAAGCCGTTGACTTTCTGCTGGCCCGAGACAACTCGCGATACAGGCATGCAAGCACACACCTCCCCAATTGTAGTCCTGATCCGACGGTCCCAAATTATCTAAGAACTGTAGGTACATGATTGGAACAGAACTTTAGTTCGCATCGGGAAACATTACCTACCCAAACAAGTCCATGCAGTATGCCCGTGTGTATCGGTCGACGGTTTGCTGGGCAGTGTACTGTGTCAATTCTTCGTTAAAGTGGTCCTTCAACCATCTAAGGCGCATATGGTATTTTGATCTCCTAATATACTCGTTTTCCTTGCCTCTGTTGTGTACCTGTGAATGAAAAAATTCATCACCACTGTCTTCATTACCGTCGTACACCTCATGTCCTAGGCAATCTTCGATCAATTGAGACCAATTATCATCTGAATGTCCAGAAATTGTCTTTCTTGTAAACATAGATTTTAGAGATAAACATAGATTTACAATTTATTTACACTAATTACTCTAAATTACTCTAAACATTTATAGAATTTACTTACACTAAATTACTTGCATTAAATATAAATTAATAACAAAAGTATAAATTAGTAACAAATTTTTTTTACCGGTAACAGGTAAGCCCCACAGACAGCTGACATCTTCCAATGTCACTATGCACTCCCCCACTGGAAGATGAGAAGTATTCGTCTCGGGCCTCCACCTCTCGACGAGCGCAGTGATCAACGCTTTATCAATATGACAATGAGTCACATCCGTTATTGGTACAAGCCTAAATTCACCAAACCTTGCTTCATCCGAGGTTGGTAATTAATGCCAATTTGGCAAGGACCAGGACGCAGTGCATAATCAGGCTGGAACGATAATTTCATAGCAACAAAAATTAATCCTGACTTACAATTTTATTTTGAAATTTAAATCCAAACCGGTATTAAATAAATACTCGCCATCCATATCTTGTGTTCTTCATTACGCAATTGCAACAAGGGTTGTTCATCAGACATTTTGCACTACAATATAAATAAAATTACAACATAAGAAAACTCCAATTAGTTAATAAATAAAAATTCCATTAGCTAATTTACTCTACATACAAATTTAAAAAATCTACAATTAGTTAAATTATACTAAAAAAAGTCTAAATTACACTAAAAACCTAAATTATTCTACATTTATTTTAAAAAAAAATTATGAGCAAGATTACTCTACATGCAACCAAATCATTCTACAATTTCTAAATTACACTAAATACACTAAATTACTCTAAATATTTACACAATTTATTTACACTAAATATTTATACAATTTATTTACACTGAATATTTATTTATACTAAATTTATTTACACTAAATATATTTACACTAAATTTATTACACTAAATTTATTTCACTAAATTTATTTACACTAAGTTACTCTAAAAATTACTCTAATTACTCTAATTACTCTAACTATTTATACAATTTATTTACACTACAATACACTAATTTACACTACAATAAACTAATTTACACTACAATACACCAAATTTACACTACAATACACTAAATTACACTACAATACACTAAAAAAACTAATTTACTCTACATAAAAATTAAACTAAATAATTCTACAAAAATAATATAAAATGCGGATTTTTTTTCAAATTTAAAATTTACACTACAATATACTAAATTTACACTACATACACGAAATTACACTACAATACACTAAAAAAAACTAATTTACTCTACATACAAACTAAACTAAATAATTCTACAAAAAAATTATAAAATTCGGATTTTTTTTTCAAATAAAAAATTTACCACATACTTAACGAAACTTGTAGATCTGAAGTTTTTCTGTTCTCCTCTCAAAATTATACTAAAATATGTGATTAGAATAAAAAATGATGAAGATTTGAGGGGGTTAAAATTCGGATTTGTTTTGGTTCTCTCGGGTAGGGAAAGAAGGAAGGTCTCGGGTATGGGAAAGAAGGAAGAAGAGAAGGCCCCGAGGTGGTTTTGGCAATTTTTTTTTAACTAAACCGAAATGCCTATTCGATTAAGTCCAAAAAACCCCACACCGAAATGGCTATTTGGTTAAGCCTATAAAATGGATTTTCTGTGGCATTGTTCCTACAACCCCACGAAAATCCTGTAAACCGAAATGACAATTCGGTGAAGCAAAAAGAAACCCTTAAACCGAAATGCCATTTCGGTTTTTGCTGTTTTTGTAAAAAATTCGGTAATCATGTTGGTTTTTTAACATTAATTATTTTAATTACTGCTTTTAAAAAAAAATCCAATTTTATAAGTTGTGAGGTCCCTTTGAAAAAAGAGCTACTAATAGTTTTATTTCCGGGAATACTTCTTTAATTTTAGGATTTTACTAAGGGACTTGCTTGTAAATTCATCTCTACTTTATATATTTCTTCATCGATAAGCAATACATATTTGTACTTTTATAAGCGTTCATATATTAAATTCTCAAATTAGAATTTTATATATATATCCTGCTATTTTTCTTCTCTACCCCGACGTCACTTTCTTAGAAGTTAAAAGAGCCTATCATCGATCTCTTATATATATTTATATTGTCTTCTCTCTATTTATCTCCCCATCGTTGAGTTATCATAGAAGACCAAAAAACAAACAAAGGAGAGAGAAGCAACATGGAGGGGAAGATAACTACTAAGGTTTTCAATCGGGAGAAGGCGGAGGCGACTGTGAAGGCTCTCCGAGAGAGCATTGGCTCTGGAAAAACGAAGACTTACGAATGGAGGGCGTCTCAACTGGAGGGCATCGCTAAATTGATAAAAGAGAAGGAAAGCGACATAACGGAGGCGCTCAAGTCCGACCTCGCCAAGCCAGAGATGGAGACTTACATCCACGAGGTACTTGTTAATTTTTCACCATTCTACCTTTTTGGGAGGGTATCCATGAAAAATTGGAATTGATGGTTTCATAGATTTAGAGGTATGATGGTTTGACTCCGTTGTTTATGGATTAATGGATGCTTATCTGTTGACTGCTTTGCTTCGCATTTGCGTTTACTTTACTAAGGAGGTGGGTGCGTAATAATTTCGGAAATTGGCTCTCCATTTTGTCCAGAACTGTAGGTGCCCTTTTCCTGGCCTGCAGTTTGTCCAACTGTATTATTGTAATTTTTCTATTGGATGATATATTTATCTATATTATCAGATTATGTATGGCCATGCCCTTTGGGTATTTCTTATTGTTGATGAATATTTGTGATTAACTATTAATTATTACTGGTGCAGATCTCTGTGGCAAAATCGGCGTGCCTGTTTGCTTTGAAGAACCTAAAGAAATGGATGAAACCAGAAAAGGTTATGGCTTTAACCATATCTTTTAGATACAGGAATATTGGTTTTGGGCAAGTATCAATAACAGCTGGCTATTTATTATCCATATCCCATTTTCACCCTTTTGTTTAGCTCCTTGGCGCTGAATTGCATTTTGAAGATTAGCAAAAAAATTGGAATTGTTGGTTTTCCTACATATATATATATGCATAAAAATTTTACTTCTAATTTTGATGAGATTAATCTTTGAACAGGTGCCAGCCTCCATAACAACATTCCCATCATCGGCCAGAATTGTATCAGAACCCCTTGGGTCATTTTGGTCATTTCAGCATGGAATTACCCATTTTGTAAGTTTAAATTTAACATCTGCTGGTTGATTGATTTCAGTTTAGATTTCTAAGTTAACCGTCTAAAACTTATAATTAGCAAATTTACCTTTCCAACAAGCAATCCCACAGATAACCTTTCACAACCAGAACTCTATTAGACAATTTGAAGTTACTAAACTTTTCTCTGATGAAATTACATCGATTGCAAGGAAATTGTTATGATTTAACAATATTCTTTTTAATAATAAATTTTCAGTGCTGTCTATTGAGCCGGTCATTGGAGCTATTGTTGCTGGTAATACTGTTGTGCTGAAACCATCAGAAATTGCACCAGCTACCTCAGAACTATTTGCAAAAATTTTACCAGAGTATGTGGATAGCTCTTGCGTAAAAGTAGTAGAAGGGGGTGTACCTGAAACTACAGCTCTCTTGGAACAGAAGTGGGATAAGATATTTTATACAGGTATAGACCTTTTCTCCCCTATTGCAGTTGACTTGAGTTATCTTACAGCCTTTTGTTTTATACATGA
Source organism: Carex parvula (assembly GCA_025461045.1). Taxonomy (NCBI): domain Eukaryota; kingdom Viridiplantae; phylum Streptophyta; class Magnoliopsida; order Poales; family Cyperaceae; genus Carex; species Carex parvula. Next base: position 12,504 of record JAJGRW010002452.1, read on the forward strand.
CAGATCAAAGGGATACTGAATCTAACATAAATTTTTTTTAGCTGTCTACTACCAGTGAAAAAAAAAAAATCTTTGTCAAACTTCTATAACTGGAGGCGTCTCATTTTTGTGTTCAGCTAAATTTAAATTAATATCCATTTTGTTTTGTTTGCTTAGGGAATGGGAAAGTTGCTAGAATAGTGATGGCAGCAGCAGCCAAGCACCTAACTCCAGTCTCTTTGGAGTTAGGTGGTAAATCTCCTGTACTTGTAGACTCTGATGTAAATCTGAAGGTATTTGACAACCCTTTATATGTAAATAGTACTTTTGGTCTTCAATTCGTCTAATTCTGACTTTGATTGTTCCAATTTTGGTTTAAAGGTTGCAGTCAAAAGAATAGCTGTTGGCAAGTGGGGAAGCAACAATGGGCAAGCTTGTGTCGCTCCCGATTATATCATTACTACTAAATCCTTTGCTCCACAGCTGGTAAATGCCAACTCCTCCCCCCTTTGCGGAACCAACCAAACGCATATTTGTCGTATGCAATTTTTTTTTAGATGTGTGTATTAACCATATGTTGACATAGAACTATAGAAGGTTATAGCAACAGCTTGGAGAGGTTTTGCTGAAAAGACCAGAAACAAATGTTCACTGTTAAGTTTGTATTTGACTATTTATTCAGGTAGAGGCTCTGAAAATAACTTTAGAGAGGTTTTACGGAAAGGACCCACTGGAATCGGCCGATTTATCTAGAATTGTGAATTTGAACCATTTCAAGCGCCTGACAGACTTCTTAGATGACGAAAAGGTTTCTGACAAGATTGTTTATGGAGGCCAGAGAAATGAAAAGCAGCTGTAATATTTCATTTTATTTGGTATTCTTAGCACTAGATTTTTAACTCTTGACTCATTCTGACTAGCATTTTTCGTTGTTGCAGGAAAATATCCCCAACAGTTCTATTAGATGTGTCGCTTGATTCTTTGATTATGAAGGACGAGATTTTTGGTCCATTGCTGCCCATCGTCACGGTTAGTTCTCTTTATGAATTGGTAGTTGGATAAAGGAAGCATCTTATCTATGCATTCTTTTAAAAAAAATATCCACTGTTTTTGTTTTCCTTTCTTTTCTTCTTTTATCATGGTTCTCCCCTTGTTAGTCCTTATATTAGATATACTCTTGAAAAGAAATTTGATACTCATGGTATATGTCTTTGATTTGTGTAATTTTCCCGACTCAAAAATTGATAGGTGGATAAATTGGAAGACAGCTACGAATTCATCAACTCGGTGGCAGCAAATCCTCTCGCAGCATACATTTTCACCAAGAACAAGAAACATGAAGAGGAATTTATTAACAATGTACCTGCTGGAGGAATTCTTGTGAATGACACCATTTTACATGTAAGATTTTATGGTGGTTTCAGACCCAATATTTTACGATATATGTAAAATTGTACCTATGGTTATCACATATGCACTGATCACCTGAATTTTCTGTGCTATTTGAAATTAAAACCCCATAACCTGGCTTCCTGGAAAGAGTATTTTTGTGAACTCCTGGAATCTGGATTTGAATCAACCATAAAGAAGTGTTTGTTTTCCTGAACTCAAATTGAGCTGATCTGAGTCGGGATATATTTCAATTTAAAGAAATTTATGTACTTTCGGCCTGACATAATCTGACTTTAGCCACTGTATTTGTCGACAAATATTATAAAAAGAACTGAGAAACTTGTAGTATTTTTTTTTATGCTAGTATTTCCATATTGGTATGAACTATAGTTTGAATGATTTTTATTATTTGAATTGCAGTTTGCTAACCCACACCTGCCATTTGGAGGAGTTGGGGAGAGTGGAATCGGTGCTTACCATGGCAAGTTCTCTTTTGATGCATTCAGTCATAAGAAAGCCGTTCTTTCGCGTGGTTTTACCGGGGAAGCAAAAGCTAGGTATCCTCCCTACACAACCGGAAAACAGAAGATTCTCCGAGGGCTCATAAACGGCAGTATCGTAGCACTTTTTCTTGCCCTAATTGGATTTCCTAGAGATTAATCAATAACTTGTGGTTTATCTTATTTATTTGGTCAATGTATAAGTGCTAATTTATGCATCAGTATTAGCATGGGTGTATGTGAAGTTAGTTGTTATAATCTATAAATGTTTTTTACTCTCTATCTTGTGTTTTTTGCAACTGTAACTTACATTATAGCTAAAATAAATGAAGAACACAGGGTTGTAAAGAGTGTGCAACGGATTAGGCTTTCTTTTCCAAATCTTATGGATTAGTTTAACTGATTATGGTAGCCAAACTACAAACTTTTTATCTCCATCATCCTTCCATATTCATACTATCATTGTTACATCCATAAGTAATGTGTCAGAAAAATGTGTATCTTTCTTCTTCTTTTTTTGCTTTTGAGAATTAGAAAAAAAAAAAAATTGGGAAAAACTTCTTTCTTATACTCCAGAATGTAGGTGTGGTGCAATGTGGAGTTTGTGGGTTCCATAATTTTCTTTCCAAATCGCTGTCACAGAAATTGGTGTACTTAAAAATGCTCCGTTACACCCTCTTTGGTATAGTTATTGACCCAAAAGAGAGTACGCGAATAATAAAAATGTGGTGTTGAGACCGTCTAAAACCATTACCAGTCACCACGGATTCAAATCTGCTGTTATCCTTGTGGATGAACAGTAACCCTTGCTATTCCTTCTTCTCTGAATCCGACCATTGAACAGTTTCGAGGTGTATGCACAAAACAGTTCTCGAAAAAAGTTACTTCGAGATTCGTTCTCGGAAAAAATTGAATAGTTAGATTCGGAAAAGGAGGAATAGCAGAGTTACTGTTCACGAAAAGAAAATAGCAGCAGGTTTGATTCCAGTCACCAAGACCATGTGTGTTGAATCTAAAATCGAAGTGTGGAAACGTATCTGGTTCTTTTAGAATATTAAGGTTCTTTAGAGAACCTTCTTCTTTCTTGATCCTCCAAAGATCTCTCACACCTCTCTAATAGAATGAGAAGAAGTGATTTCAAATTGTCCTGTATTCTAGGGGACCGAATTCTCATATATAATTTAAGGTGACCCTTGGATGTCATAATGTGGTAATTGTTCAATTTAGTTTATTATAAATTGAATATTATCTCTTAAATTATACACATAAAATGTCCACATTCTATATGACACAGCTCAATAAATTATATACCGCATATGATTACTTTTGATTGAGCATCTTATTGATAGTATACAATACAAAATTATTTTATATATTAGTTTAATGTTAGATTAATGATCCATATATCCAATATATGGAATATGCTTTCAATAATTGATAATAACGAATATGGGTAGTGTGAAATTATAAATACATAAAAGAGAGAAGTTTTTTAAGGTTTTTCGTCATTGTTACATTATTTATATATTTATCGGGCAATTTGTTTCTCTTGTTTAACCTCGTTAGATGATTTCGTTATTTTCAAATTTTATTTTCTTCTAATGTGTTCAATATTCAACGAACTTTAAAAATTTAAATAATTATTATTTATTTAAAAAAAATCATGTCACATTATATAGGGGTGAAAACGGATTGGATGTAAGCAGATAGTGGTAAAATCATATTAGTATTTGTTTTTATTTTTGAATATGGATACGGATCAAATATAGATCGAATCAAATATTTACAAAAAAAATATATAAATATTAATAAAAAATACCGAAGTTCGTAATATTTATTTAATTATAACCGTGAATAATATAAGTTTTTATATTATGGTATATATTTACTACGAATCGAATATTATTCACTCCGCACTCCTATTATTATTGGATAAACTCTTGCATTTGAAATTCGCCGAGTATAAGATTTTATGTAGAAACTTATAATTTTAATATCCTTTCCAATATGTGTAAAAGATTTCCTTCATTTTACAGTTTGAGATTTATTTTCAGCTGCTTTGAGATTCAAGCTAGCACAAGGGCAATATTATTTGGACTTTGAGATTAGTGCAACGCTAAGGAACGATTCAGATTCACTAATTCTAAAATATTCTCTTTTACGGTATCTGAGGATGTGAATTCTCTAACGAATGGAGGTTGTCACCACCATACCAAATTTCAAAAAAGAAAAGATCCACCAAGTACCCCCATGGGTAAATATCCTCCCCGGTACCGTAAAAGATTCCCTTCACTTTACGGTTTGAGATTAACTCCTAGCCGGTTTGAGATTCGGGCTGACGGAGGGGACAGTATTATTGGGCTTTGAGATTTGTGCCAAGTTAAAAAGAACGGTCCAGATCAAGTGATTGTAAAAGATTCTCTATTACGGCACCGGAGGTGATGTGAATTCGTACTCCCATATGGTAGAGGAGTAGTTCTGATGCCCATCGAACCAATTCTAAGTTCGATGGACACATCTACCGTCTATTTACATCAATCATTACCTGATTTGATTAAAGGAGTGCTCCTTTAACGGATTTGATTTATCAAACTTTAAACCCAATTACTGATTAAATCCAATAACACTCATCTCCTCACCTTCGATTCTTCCCCTTCACTCGCACTCTCCTTCGCCTGCTCAGTTACTACTTGTCCATTTTATTTGATTTTAAAGGTGAAAACTACTATTTAATCGATCTGGATCATCTTAACTGAAATGGATGGTTTAAATATTCAAGTACAATCGGGTGATTGCATTGTACAATGGAACCCCCACAATTCCGGGTTTTGTATGAACCACTGAAATTTCTTACACGTGTAAGCATCATGTTGGTTCTTTAAATTGCAACAAAAACAGTACCATCTGAGACCATCAGATTTTGCAGGGACAAGTATCCTCTCCATAACTGTAAAAGATTCCCTTCACTTGACGGTTTGAGATTAACTCTCAGATGCTTTGAGATTCGGAGCGAGCGCAGGTGCAGTATTATTGGACTTTGAGATTCGTGTCCAGTTAAAAAGAACGATCCAGATCCAGTAAATGCTGCATTTATTGTGAATAATTATACCCCCATAAATTTGTTAGTTTAGCTCCTATCGATATGGGACACCTGGCGGCATTGACAGCACCTAAATTTCTGTTCATTAATTGGACGACATTTAATTTTCAAGATTATATAGGCAGCCATGTTTCAAACTGGTATTTTTCATTCATCATAGCACTAGGAAGGTTAAAAAAGATCGTAACACGTGACTTGTTCGAGAATCTGTGCCCGTACTCGTACCCGTACCAGGAACAATAAGCATTAATCAACCAAGTCGAAGAATCTGTGCCGAATACGGTCTGCATGAACGCGTATCCTCTCCATTAACTCAAAAAGGAATCTTTTGAGTTAATAAATCTGAACCGTCTGATTTTAAACGGAGTCAATTCGGGTTCTAACTATAACTTAGAAGAATTTTCAATATTCGTGCGGATATAGTCTGCACAAATCTTAAGACAGATCGGATGATCGAAATTCATTAACTCAAAAGATTTCCTTTTGAGTTAATGCAGAGGATACGAATTCCGGTTTGCATCACCTTTGATACGGTTTGTATAAGAGGCGCCCATTCACCCAATGTGACAGTTGTCTCCATATCAGATTTATTAGACTCCAATCATCTCCAAATATTCCCTGAAGCCTATAAAAAACCATAAGACAGAAGGAACATTACATTTTTTTTTACTTTACATCTACTTAGAGAGTTAGAGAGTTAGATTAGGTTTGGAGTGCATATACTGTATGAATATATTGTATATGTACTGCTCCTACCCCTGGAAATTAGAGAGTTAGAGAGTTACATATACAACGCACGAGTCATATGCAACGTTGTTTTGACTATATTGTATATGTACTGCTCCTACCCCTGGAAATTTTTTTTTTATTTGGACTACGTTCTTTAATGGGTCTTACCTACCTCTAAATTTGATTTTGCCTACCCCTGGATTCAATTCGGAGTAACAATTGTCAGTTCAGAATTCAGATATGGATGTGTGAGTCGTTTAATATAATTAGGGAAGAAGAGTATTTTTAAATCTTTGTTCATTTAAGATCATCATATTATATTCGGCCGTCTGCACAATAGATATTTATATTTTTATGGAGGCGATTCGAATCCGAATCCGTTTAGAAAAAAAAAAACCTGAACCCGATCGATATCTGCCTACCCCTGGCTCAAATCCTGACTACGCCACTGCTTGCCGAAGGGGCTTTAATTGGGAGGTATAGTATTTCGGGTCCACTAATGTGATCAAGTTTGGAGGCTTCGGGTGGTGGGCTTAGTACTTGGCCTGTGAGTAGTTCATGTAGTTTATGAAGGCCTTTGGCAAATAACCCTATCAGTCAGTGTTGAGTCAGATGGACATCTTTATTTTCCAAAATCAACAATATAGGAAAGATATTTTTAGCTAACTGGTATATAATTTTACAAATGACAATAACCGATTTAATTTACGGTCTTAAAAGTTTAAATAGATTAAGAAGGATTTTTGATACATAAAATCTCAAGTGTATTCAATACAAATTGAAATATGTACACTGTTCACATTAAATTTGTATAAATTGTGCACTTCCTGTATCTGTCAAGTGTAAACCCTATAATTTGTCAAGTGTATTCAATACAAATTGAATATGTACACTGTTCACATATAATTTGTATAAATTGTGCACTTCCTGTATCTGTCAAGTGTAAACCCTATAATTTGTACATGACTTGTGCTTCTCATAATTTTAAGCATCAAAATCATCAGCTAGAACTTCAAAAAAATTGTAATGCCATGTCCAAGAAAAAATATTTACCACATCTTTTCTTTTTTGCTCAGATTTGCGCTCCTTTTCTTTTCTCTCTCTTTTATTTGTCCTTTCTATCGAAATAATAGGAAAAAAAAAAAAATCCAAAAACTGGTTTATATGCTCTTAGTTTTAGTAATGTTTAATTCATGCAGTACATATACAATATAGTCAAAACAACGTTGCATATGACTCGTGCGTTGTATAAATAAAAAAAATTGCTATGTCAAAATTTATACCTAGTATATATGAACTATGAAGACAGATGATAAACAAAATTAAAGAAATTGTCATCAGTTTTCTTTGAAGGCATTTATAGGATATCAGAATTTTCTACATTCTATATATGTATTCTAGATTATAAAGAATTCTATATACCAATTTTCTACATTCTAACTTCAAATATTCATAAAAATATTTGAGCGAATTCTATACATATGACTTTTTCATATAGAAAAAAGTATCTTAATCACTAAAACAAAAGCTGGTTGGAATGCTTCATTTTTCATTCATTCAATTGTAAATTGAAATCCAATTGATGGTTTAAGTCTTTCAATGCGGTTGGAAAGCCATATCATTTTACACTTTACAGATATGTACTCCTCTGTTTCCCCAAGTCAGGATATATATCATATCAATGATCATTTTGTTTCCTTATTGTTAAAAAATGCAAACTATCTAGATCATTTTGTTTTCAACTAGATGCATCCTGTTCAATTATAGTAAAGCAAAGTTCAGGCCAGCTATCCTTTTCTCTTCAAAGCAAAATTATATTATTATCAAATGCAATGTCAATTTAAGAAGAAAAAATTTGACCAGATTCAAGTCACTGATGATCCATTATTGAGCTTTATAATCTGGATCAATGCGAATCTTTTATGATATGCCTATTTTTAAATCAAACAGATTGGATTGTTAATTACATAACTTATTTTTAATAAAAAAAAAACTATAAAAGAAGAGTTGACACAAGTTTGGCGGAACAAGCAAAGAGTTTTCAATAAGTAATCAACTAGTAATAGAACTTCACCAAACAAAATTAGAGGATGTAATATATTTTTTTTTTTATAAAAGGCACAGAGTGCCCATTTCATTTATTATGAAATCAAGTTAACTTATAGCTGAAAACAGAGAAGAGTACCGTAGTTCTAACGTAAGATATAAAGCTCTAACGCAGAGTAAAACATAAAAGCTCGGCGTTTAAGAAGCCACCAAAACACAGTTATGAAAAACCAACAAGCTAAAACTAAAATGAATATAATCAAAAGGCGTCCAAAAAATAAATGCATTAAAATTAATTGATAAACTTTCTAATTTTGACCACTTGAGTTTATACTAAATTAATTAAAAACTTTAAAATTTTCACATGTAGACGCATCACTCATAAGATAGAAGGATTTCAACAGTTTGGATTCGTCGTTTGAAGCCAATTCGATAGGTTTTAGAGTTGAGTTTACAAAGAGGCTTGGTGAACTTAGGAACACCCTAGTTCTACTCCCTTTTTAGTGAACTAAAAATATTAATTATGAGGGTTTAAATGTCTTTATTTTTTTTATGCTCCCATCATGTCTTCATTTCTAAAAACTTTTGTAACTCAAAATAAAATTGTTGGATATGATCTACATCATTTTATCTATGCGTAAAAAATTATTGTATTTCAACTTTATTTTGGTTGTCATCAAGAGTTTGTAAAAATGTACTAATCTGGATAATTTCTAGCGTTGATTTTTTCAATTTATTGATTCACATAAAAACAAAATTGAAATGTGATAATTTTTTATGAGCACATAGAAAAAATAACATAGACACATCTAACGGTTTTATTTTAACATTTATGTTTTAAAATTTTGAAGTTTTAAAAACTGGAGACACAATGGAGACACAAAAAATGAAAGCATTTGAACCTTCCTCAAATATTATACAGTGTGAAGAATATCAGCTTTAAAATTCAAAATCAAGCACAATATCATGCTACAGCCATACCAGTAATTTCAAGAATATGTACCTTTTTCTTTAAGTTTTCACCTTTACCTTTTTTTAAAGGGTGGTCACAGAAACGCTTTCTTTAAAAATTAAAATTATAACTAGCTACAACATCAAACTTATAAAAGTGAGATCATGTTGCACAATTCGGATTAACTGTTTTAACTTTAAAAATAGTGATATTGATCTCTTAATTAATTGCAGTACAGCGAGTATATATGGAGCACGTCCACTAACTGAAGCGCGAAAGATTGAGAATAACACTTTTTTTAGAAAAAAAAAAAACCGAGATTTCTCATACATAATTCATTGTCTTAATCGATAGACCAAAGATTTTTAATTGATTGAGAAACAAATTAATTAAAATTTACTTACATTAGTTAGAAAAGAATAAAAAAAACATAAAAGCTTGTCAAAATATTAAGTCCTCGACCATTAAACTATAAGACTTATATAAAGTCAAAATATTAAGAATCATACAAAATATAAGACTTCAGTAGCTTATATCTTATTTAGACTTTGTTTCTTGAGAGAGAAAATTGAAGATATTTTGTTTATTGATTTTCTCTAATAGCTCACTACAAATTTAATAACATTTTCAACTGTACCATACATACAAGTAAGTCGACTATTATGTTTAAATGTTATGGAATTTATATGATTCCTTCTAGTGTTGTAAAGTTGATAAATTTATTTACACAATTTAAATGCATGGCGTCACATAAAATTAATCTGATTTTTAGTATGCAAATAGTGTGATTTAATCAACGCAGAGTTAATGATCTCATGCATCTAAGCAGACTTAATTTTGAAATGCATTTAAAGAATGGATAAATTTAAAAAGGAATATGATCGATCCACATAATATATATTTTACTTTGACAATAATTTTAACAATTGTTATCAATTAATAAACTTAAAATAAGAGATCCAATTTTATAAATAAAATAGAGTTGAAACGACTTACCTAAATATTTTGATTTTTCTCTACATCCTTACAAATTCTCCTATCCACCCAGAACAGCTTGGGTCCGATGGGTTTAGAGACCGTCCGATTCACTTTAAAATTTATGTGCATGAATTTTAAAGCATATGCAAAAGTTGCGGGCACAAATTTTAAAGCAGATAAGACGGTCATCGAACCCATCGAACTCACTTTGAGTCCGATGGGCATCAGACCCAAATTGGTTCCCTTGCATGTTTGTTACAAACTAATTCTGCGCCATTGCGCCAACTTAGTTCACAAACAAAACATGAATGCGCTAACCTGGTCTTATTTCACATCACAGTAAACAATGGGAGGGGACCGCAAGCTATATATATATATATAATTAATTCTGTTGCATTAAGTGTGGTAATAAATTCTTAAAACATTAATTATTTTGTTATAGCCTAATATTTTTACAGTAATTTAATTTCATATTGCAGAAAAAAGTTGCTTAAACAAATTTACAATTTGCAGCATTAATATATCAACAAGAATGTAGCACAAAGGATATATATCCAAAGTCTATTGGGAGTCAAAGAGTTATTGGCCAGGTAATAAAACTAACAAATCTGGCTTTGTGCATCATTTTAAGAGGGAAAAAAAAAATTACTTGCTTTGACAACAAGTTTTTAATTAAAAAGTTACGCTTTTCGCCTCCTTAAAAGAAAAAAAAATCTATCAAAATTTCCGTAAAAACATTTGAACAAATCTTCCCTATATATATAGAGTTTAATTATCTACTTCATGAAGTGTGATAGAAAGAATCTAAAAATAGAAAAATACACTCAACGTCTTTATTATTGTTAGGGTTTTGAGGAAATACAGAGAGAGAACACATGATATTGGAGGCGTAACCGATTTTCTAATTTCTCTCTCTCTTTTCAACGGTAAATTATAAAGAATTTATTTAGGTTACACAAATTACAAAGAACAAATATTCAACAAAAAGAACAAATAAACCAGGAAAAGTCAAAATGAGAAAAACTTTTCCTCTACTGCCTCATATTTCTCCAAAACAATAGCTTGCTACTGGCTTTGACTTTGATAGAAGAAAGATGCGAAAATGTGATTCAAAACCATCTGGAAGATTACAAAGTTTTGCATCACATCTTTACAGGCAGCATCAGGCCTTGTCAAGATTGCCACCAAGCCGGGAAATAAATCTGATGTTATTCCGATCTCAACCATTCAAATTTTTCCATGCACGTATCTCAATGAAAAAGTTTTTTCATGCACAAATTTCAACGAAGATCAATGGTTAACAGCAGATTTATTTCCACCAAGCTGACATTGCTCGTGCGTCTCCCAACTCAAAAGAGTTGGCTGGTATTAGTTTAGTAATTAATGTCCACTTTGATTAATATATATATATATATATATATGATTGTCATTTGGGAGTGAAAAAATTTACGATATTATTATGAAATATGTCGACAGTAATTTCTTTGGCTCTGAAAGAAACTGATGTCAATTCTATGACTACTGCTGTAGCCTGTAGATATCAATATAAATTAGAGCATTTTATTCAACTAGAATAATCAGACCAAATGCATCGGACTAAAGAATTTACAAGTTTTTTAAACAATTTCAGTTAATATTAAAAATGATTAACAACAACATCAACTAATACTAAAAATAATGCCAGTATTCATCAACAAATTAAACTAAACAATCATGACCCTTAGCAAACAGTATATTGAGAGAAAAATGATTCGATAACTTGGTAGCTTCTACCAAGCTTTCAACAAAAATGATTCGGCACGCGCAGAATAGTTCCATATTCAAAGCAAATGGTGTTATGGCTGTTCATAATTAGAAGAACAACCTTTCATTTCATAATTTTTTAACACGGGTGAGGGCCTTCCTTTCATGTGCTACCCAAAAACTCAAATTTACTCATCAAACAATAGAGAAAAAACCCAACTGTATAAGGTTGTTGAAGTTCTCTCTCAAAAAAATAAATAAATAAGATTGTTGTAACAAAATATATATAATTGGATATGCAAGACTTGAGGACACTTAACAAACCCAATGCAACTTTTACCAAATACACCCCCACAAAATTTCTTCCCTATTTCCAATACTTGCCGAAAAATGGAAAAAGGCCTCAAAGGCTCTATGTAACAACTCAGAAATTCAATGTTGTTCATCTAACAGCTCATTATTTACATCAATTTCTCTCACGGCTCTTTGAGCCTTGTACCTTATAAATAGACCTTAAAAGCATTGTAAAAGCATGATCAAATCAATCAATGAAATTATTTTTCATTCAATTCAATCTCATATTTAAACAAAGATCAACTTCCAAAATTCAGCTACAATTATTACATGCTGCTCTACTATTACCTCACAAACTGCCTGTTATTGACACCCATATTTCCACAAGGGTTGGTAAAGCTCATGCCGTGCAGGCTTCGGTTCCTTTCTCGCCTATTCCTAGTAATTGAGGGGCGGCTTTCGAGATTAACATTCACTTTTGGTGGTGAGCTGAAGCAAAATGATTTTGCAACTCCCTACAGACAACAATTAACCATCTCACACCACAAATAAAAAAGTCAAAAGAAAAGAACTACACATTATATACTACATAAGCAAGCTATTGAAGTCTTCAAAGAAATTCAAATTACCTTCAGATTTAGCGTGTGCACATTAAAGACTGACTTGATTTGATGCGAATTGTATGCCTCAATGCAGGTTTTGTATGCATTTTTTGCAGATTGACACAGATAGTAGTTGTCGCCAACAATTTTCTCCTGCAAAGCAGGTATGCGAAGAAAATCAATTAGAAGTTATTGTTTGTAACAAAATTATAATGAAAGGTGCAAGCTGTTATAGTCATTCATTATTAAAAGCATTACAACCAATGTAATAAAAGTAGATCCAATACTTAAATAGTGCCTAGTCAGTACAAAAACAAACCATTTATTTTAGTTGAAAATTACAAAATTAATTTTCAAATTGATATGTAAAGCAAAATTTGGGAGCTTCAACTAAGTGCGAGCTTGGCAAAAATAATCTTCCACAGAAGATCCTGAGGCAATGCTTGTGTGTGTGACTACTGTGCTTTATTATTGTTTGTGCAAAGTCATGTAAACATGAACATAGTCAATATACCAAGAGAGATTGCAGGTGTAATGTCTTTGATATGTCAATCTTCTGTGTGATGACTGAGACTTTGGCTTCCTGTAAATATAATTACACAGTTGAAAACAAACTACTTCAGCCTGATAGTAGGTTTTGTGCAAAGAACAAAGTAAATCTTAACAACTTTTTTGAAGGTTAAATCTTAACAACTAGCAGTTGCAGAGTTGGTGCAACTTGAGAACTTTTATAAAGATATAATAGGTCAATACTAATACCTTCAAGCAAGAAAGAAAAGTAAGCTCCTGGGTCAACAAAAACAGAAGTGCTTTTCCTTGGCCACCTTCCCCACGAGCTGTTCGACCAACCCTATGGATATACATCTGAGAGCACCAAATCAAGTCAAAATCATATTCATCTGACCAAACAAACAAAGTTTAACGATTCAAAAGAAAATTAAAAGAAAGTCAAACCTCAGGTTCTCGAGGAGCATCATATTGCACCACCCAGTCCTGCAAGGATATGTGAGCATTTATACAAGAATTAAAGCAGTGTAATAAAAAAGCAAGGACTCAAATCCCAAGAATAAATTGAAGGAAAAAGAGAAATGAGGAATGGAACAAACCACAGAGGGGATATCAATTCCACGCGCGGCCACATCAGTGCACAGCAAAATACCGCTCTTGGCTTGAGTGAATCCCCGCAAACTGGAATTCCGAGCACTCTGCTTTTGAGTGCCATCCATGTGAAAGCACTCCATGTTTATGTAACCGAGAAGTTCAGAATAAAATTTGACCGCCTGACGGGTCGAAAAGAATACCATTGTCTTTTTGGACCGCTGTTTCTTCAGAAATTTATAAAGCGCCAGAAACTTTTCTTCACTCTCCACAATACAACAGTATTGTTTTAGCCCAGAAACAGTTGCCTACAAAATATTAAAAAAATTATCATATGGAATCTCCATCTCGGTCGGTGCATCTCTAAAATGAATGGGTCATGAACCACAAGCTAATTCCTTACCTTGGGCTTTTTATCATCGACTCCAATGTAAACAGGTTTTGGTTGAGCGGCGTCATTCTCTTCTGCCTTTTTCTTAAATGACAATTTCGCAAACTCAAAAACCTGAGAGATTTTGATTAAAAATAAGAAGCCAACAATAGTAGCTAGGAAAGATAACAAACTGGAACTAATCAACATTACGTAGGCAAAGATAATGAATTAAAATAGGCAAAAAGAATACAAGAAAAAAACCAGTACCTCCGTACTCTGGGTAGCACTAAATAAAATAGTATGCCTCTTCTGCACATCAAGTGAAAATCAAGTAGACTATCAGAGAAGCTTTCATCATTCCATGGAAAATAATCTTTTAGCATTAAAATTATTCGTAGCAGGGTGTATTCATATCCTATGAGGCATTCAACAACAGATTCAAAAGGACTGTAAAATTGACAAAAGGATATTTTTTCTTACTGTCTATGTCAGAAGACGAGATTTTACTGTATAAAAAATGTTTAGCCTTATTGGAGTAAATAATTAAGTGGTAACAATAATTCAGTCTACCATTGGAAGGTGCTTAAGTATCTCCCCCATTTCATCCTTAAAGTTTAGACCTAGCATCCGATCAGCTTCATCGATTATGAGGCACTACAACAAAAATCAAAAGAAACATGAACTTGTAAGCAACTTATTAATCAAGTAAAAATTAGTTTTTTCCTTGATACTAAGAAAGACAAAATGGAGGAAGGCAAAGGGATATGTGAATGAGTGATAAAAAGGAGGAAGGCATAATGGTTTTTACCTCCAAATTTTTGTAGATGAAGTTCTTTGTTTTCTTTAGGTGGTCAAGGAGTCGACCGGGAGTTGTTACAGGCAAATTCACCCCCTTTACAAGTTGCTGAGCTTCTTTTCCTATTGGAACACCACCAACTGCAAGTCCAAGTGTTTGTGTGTGGTGCTTCAAAAGACTCTTTGCAACAGCATGTGTCTATAGAAGAGAAAAGTTCATTATTTGCAACATGAAATCATAATTTAAATTATGCCGAGCAATTTCATCTTGCTAAAAATTAAAATTTTGCTTACTGAAAAGAACATTAATTATCACCACTGTGCTTCACAGACAATTTCAATACCAATATAACAGTACTGTAATTGTAAACTGGTGGTACCTGCATAGCAAGCTCCCGTGTGGGACTAATAACAATGATTTTTGTTCCATTCCTGGGAAGGCACCGGGCAAAATGCATCATCTCTATTGCCGGGACCAAAAAAGCAAGAGTCTTGCCAGAACCGGTCTGTGCTGCACCAATTACATCTCTCCCCTCCAACAAAAGGGGTATGGCCCTTGCTTGGACCTGAAAGAAACCCAATCAATTTAACTGAGGCTGAGGCTCTAATTTCGGAAAAATTTAATATAAACGAGGATGATAATGAACTAATTAATTAATGAGTATTTTATTAAGGTCAACTTGCAATTGCATGCACTCTTGAAGAGTGGGAAACCTAGCTATAGAATCTTGAATCTTCTATTCTCTGTGATTAAAATAATATTAAAATTCAGAAGGATGACAATTAAAAAATAATAACGCTACTTTAGAAAGGCAATATAAAATAAATAAAGGTAACCATGAAAGGAAGCTAGGAAGGGATTTAAATTACCAATACCAAATTAAATATGAAAGAAGAGAGAAAGAGAGAGATTATTCTCACCTCAGTCATGGTTTTGAAACCCATCTCATCAAGTGCCTTCAAAGTGGGCTGGGAAAGAGGAAGATTGGAGAAGGCATGATCTGTGAGGATACTACCTCCAAACTCGCCCCTCTTCGCTACCTTCACTTCTTCTTGCGCTGTTGCTCCAGTAATGTCGCCTATCTCAGATTTTGCGACAAATTCGTTTGTCAATCTCTTGGCCTTCTTGTTCTGTCCTACTTCCTCCTCTCTTTTGAGGCATGGAACCGGCGCTCCTTTCCTCTTCATCTTGGTCGAAGCGAGAGAGACTCTTTTCAGGTCTACACGCGAGAAAAAAAAACGCAATTTTGGTTTCGGAAGAGAATAGAGATTAGAGTTTTATCAAAGCTGGATTGAACCGACTAGACTATTTTTGTTTGGTTCATTATTAGATCGGGCTGGGTATGCAATTTAATTAAACCCGGCAGGCAGGTTTTTTAAAAGACCGTACTCCGTGCATCATAAAGTAGGAGTGTTCATTGGTTCGGTTCAGTTAAAACCGAAATAAAATAGGCAAACTAAAGTTTTATTCGGTTTTCAAAAATAGAACCGAACTGACTGAACTAAACTTGTCAACTGATTAAAACCGAACCAAAGTAAATTTCGGTTTGTTTGGTTGAATACCGAACCAAAGTAAATTTCGGTTTGTTCGGTTCAACCAAACAAACCGAAGTATATTGAAATATTGTTCTGTTGGAGAATAACCAAACTAGAGTAAGATATAGACTCTGTTAGTCTTTAATTATTCCAACTACTTTTGAAGCAAATTTGGATACATTTCAATCAATACAAAAAATTGTAACTGACCCCACCTAATTGCATAATCAAATAGCTTTTGTACAATTGAAGTAAAATAAAACAAATTTACTCTGGGATTAAAGTCCAATTCATCCAATTAAATACGTGTTTGTGCGATTTAAGGATAATTGACACAATCCATATCTGATTAAAAACCAATTCAACCAAGTAAAACGAAAATGAGTAATTATAACATTACAACACAATTACTCTGTGAAATTAATCTATACACCTTCATCCTGGCACCATGCTTCTCCAATAGCTTGATCACCTCATTTTTTTGTAATTAATGTATAGCATCAACTAGTGGTTGTTCATAGACAACAAAATAACCAAGGTTTTAACTTTTAACACAAATGATAATCAATCGACTAATTATCACACTGCAAAAGCTTAGAAGAATAACGAGGAAACAAGTCCAAGCTCCTACCGTACTGCCCCAACGAAACCTAGAGTCGACCTGAGCCCCTTTCTCAAGAAACATCCACACTACCTCAGTCTAACTCTGACAAGCTATCACGTGGAGAACCCTACGACCGTCAATGTGTGAATTAGAAAATAAAAGAGAAAAGAGGGAAATCAAGATCGCAGAGGAAACGAGGAAATTGAACCGAGAGAGAGAGTTATACAATAAAAAACGATCGAAAACAGTAGCGAAGCTAGAAATTTTGTTAGGGGTAGGCAAACATATATAGTTGCTAAAACAAAATTAACATAATATAAAATTACATCATCAATTAAAATAAAAAAGAAGTCAAGATAATATAAATGAACATCAAAGGTTTCACTAAGTCAAAAGTTTATAACAAATATTGATTTAAACAATTCAAGCTATTCAAACAATTCAGAACCTATCAAAATTCTCTTAAAGCCATAATTAAATTGGGTTTAAAAACTGATTAGTCCTCATTAAACAATTGAAGCAATTCCATTCAAGCAATTCAAGCAATTCAATGTAGCAATTCAATGTAGCAATAAAATTAAGACAAGAATACAAGTTAAAATTAAGACGAGAGCTATAGCAATGCGCAAAAATAACAAGTGCTTAATCATCTTCTTGTTCAAAGTTCAAAGTTATGATATGGAGATAGATCAAAATCACATTCACTACTTCAATCCTTTTGCTGCCTTAATTAGTTAATTTCATACACAGAAGCTATCTCCGACATAATACCGCCCCAAGAATGCATCTCAGATTTTAAGTTACAGCCCTTTATTTTGGTTATCCTGTTTTATTTTTCTACTATTCTTGCAAATGTTTAAATTCATTGTCCAGTATTGGTCAAAATCCAAGCAATTAAAACACACAAATCATGTAAATCACGGTCTGCAAATATACTTTAAAATTTAATTTTAGGCGGCCTGCAAATATACTTCCAGATATTACAAGCAATTTTGCGAGAAATTCGGGTCAGGAAATATACTTCAAATCCAAGCAGGTCAGGAAATTTGGTCAAAATCCAAGCAATTTTGCGAGAAATCGAGGAATATTCGGTTAGACCTAAACTCCCGTATTACAGTAGAAGGGGATTTACCAACACTACAGCAGTAGAGGCGGGCTGGCACAGGCGGCGCGGCGATCCTTCTTCCTCGCGCAGGCGGAGGCGACGGTCCTCCAATTTTTTTCTTTTTTCGCGTTTCGCCCTTGGTTGCTCTGGCTCTCTACTAGCGGAGGGTTGAGACGAGAGCATTTTTTTTTTTTAATTGATCTGGGCTTTGGGTTCTAAAGCCTGGGTAGGCAAATCTAAAAAAGGTCCGGTTCCAAAAAAAAAAAAAAAAAATATCCAGGGGTAGGCACTTCCCTGTGATACACTAGCTTCGCCCATGCCTGTGCTAGGTATTGCACGATAAGAAGAGGAAATTGAACCGAGGTTCGGCGATTTGACCCAGCGCTGGGTATTGCACGACGCAGAGACAGAGAGAGTTTTTATTAATAGAAATAATAATAAAGAAATGTCGATATAGAAGAACGAATTCGTCGGAATTTTAAATCTAACAAAGACGTTATTTTTCGTAACGTCCAGGGGACGTTACGAACCGTAACGGCCAGCTTAACTAAGATGGAATCGCTAATTTAAGCTGCTAAGGTCTGGCCGTTGAGAACGGTAACGTCCAGCGAGAAAAAAAAAAAAAAAACTATGGCCGTCGCCAACGATAACGTCCTGCGACAAAAAAAAATAACTTGAGGCCGTTTCCATCGATAACGTCCAGACTCAGAAAAAAAAAAAATTTTGAGGCCGTTGCCATCGATAACGGCCAGACTCTTATTTGAAATCGCTCAAGTCTTTTTACTCTCAAGAGGTCTCTGTCCGTCGTAACTTCCGAAAAAAAAAAAAAGAGAGGGCGCGGCGAGCAGCGAAAAAGTGAAGGACAGCGACTGAGAGAAAGAAAAGCCTGGCCGTTATTCTTCCCAACGTCCAGATCCGATCCCCGCTGCGCCCTCTGGTCCGCCTCTTCCCCCGCTGAACTCATCACCACAGAATTGGTAATTTTTTTTTTAATATTATAGAACTTTATAAATTAACAATAATTTAAGGTTGAATTTGTTATCAAAATTATTGTTAGGTTTAATTATGTGAAATTGCATTTGACTAGATTTAATTTTGTTAATTAGGTTATTGTTATTGTTAATTAGGTTAATTAGGTGTAATTAGGTTATTGTTAGGTTTAATTTGGTAAATTAGCATTCGATTTGGTTTAATTTTGTTAAATAGCATCCAATTAGGTTTAATTTTGTTAGTTAGGTTATTGTTAGGTTTAATTTAGTAAATTAGCATTCGATTTGGTTTAATTTTGTTAAATAGCATCCAATTAGGTTTAATTTTGTTAATTAGGTTATTGTTATTATTGATTAGAATAGTTAGGTTATTGTTAGGTTTAATTTTGTAAATTAGCATTCGATTAGGTTTAATTTTGTTAAATTGCATCCGATTAGATTTAATTTTACGTGGTAGGTATAATTTTACGCAATTGTACCCGATGTCAAACATGTTGGATGTAGGATGTCAACGTAACTGTTATGAGTTAGGTTTAAATGCAAATTTTTGAAAATTTAGATTGTTTTAATTTTAAAGTTAAAATGTTATGCATGCAGGATGTCAAGCAGTTGTGGTCCGAGTAATCCTCCGGCAGAGAATTTTAGCAACTTATTATGGATGCCACATGCACAGCATAAGGTCGCACTGTTATCTGACAATGTAAGTTACTCAATGAATCATCTCATATCCAAAATTCACATGTTTTTTAATAAAGAGATATAAATGTTTGAATTACGAGTTTTGATTTTAATCAAATTGTATAACAATGACAGGATTATACCGGGGTGGATGTTCGACACCACCGGTCTGTGATTCCACGTGACCCGCGTTGCGACCCATTCTTGTGTAGTCTCGGTTTGTATCAGATAGCTCGAATGGATGATATGAACATTGACAAAGGGCTCCTCGCTGGCCTCGTTGAGCGGTGGAGACCGGAGACGCACACTTTCCATCTTCCTGTGGGAGAGATGACGGTCACACTGCAAGATGTGTCATGTCTATGGGGATTGCCGATAAAGGGGGCTCCGGTGACCGGGTTTGCAGACACAAATGCGCATGCATTAGTGGAGCATTTTCTTGGAGCTGGGAGTGCAGATGCGGTGCTTAAAAAGAAGAAGAGATCGCAATCGGCCGATGGAAGTGCTGTTCGCACAACGTCCGGATATTCTATATGTTTGAAGGAACTGCGCATTCTATTTCCTGCCATGCCAGCTGAAAATCCGGGTGAGCCTACAGATGAGCAGGTACGCCAGTACACTCGGGCTTACATACTGGACTTGTTCGGGACTTTACTTTTTGCTGATTCTTCGGGAGATTCGGTTCCGGTGATGTATCTACAATTTCTTGAAAACCTTGACGAACCGGTGCAATACAACTGGGGTGGTGCTGTTCTAGCACTACTCTATAGGAACTTGTGCGTTGCCGTTGAGCGTCAGACGAAATCTATGTAGTGAGTGATCGGTACGAGAAGCATCGGCCTGGCACGTATGTGGTGCTCTGCTCGTTTTAATTTCCCACTTTGATGAAAATATGCTGGACTTGGCATACAAACGCCACATACACCTGCTGCTCTTACATTCATATATCAGTTGGGTTCTACTGCTACCGGTAGTTTTTACTTCAATATTATTTCTGATGTGATAATCATTTATGGCCAACTTTAGAGCCTCTTTTGAAGAGTACTCCTTACCTACACCAAGTGGATCATGTACGTGTTGGGTCCTGCTGAAGTAGGATACATCTGCTTCCTGAAATCCCGAGGTGTCATTGAAACTGCCCACCGGGTGACTCGTCCCGCGATCAGATATGGGAAAATGTCGAGCCTGAACACGTGGTGTTTGCGATTGTCTCTGAGTACCAGGCGGGACATCCCCTTCTGTATCAGGTTCGGTATCCCAGTCGGCATCATCCTCACATGAGTCAGCGTCATCTTCGTCGTCACTTTGCGGTACGTCGTCAGCATCATTACAAGGACCACCGGCCCTCGGCGGATCAACCCATGGACTGTCCTGATTATTCTGCCCTGACCAACCCATATCTGCCTGAACAGGCGGTGACAAGTCGTTCACATCGGGATAAGGACTCAGATAAAGGTCACGCCTCGGTGTTTGTTGTGTCTGATAGGGTTCGAATAGACTGGGACCCGCTTGTGAAACATTGTATTGGGTATGTCCAGGGTCTGGTTGTGTCTGATAGGATTCGAATAGATCGGGACTCGCTTGTGAAACACTGTATTGGGTATGTCCAGGGTCTGGTTGTGTCTCTGGTACCACACTATCAATGAATAATTGTGATTGCATCGAACCGACAATTGGAACTAACTTAATGTATAAATCGACGTAAGAATACTGGGTCCTAGCAAACATACTTTGGTCATAAATGCCTCGCCACGTCTGATCGCACACGATTTCTAATATCTCATAATAACGCCGAGTTGTTGTACCAACATTAACCCGTGCAAGTGTTTTTAGGTTGTACTCACTCTCAGAATATCCAAGCTGCCGATAAATTTCACCTTTCACATCATGCCAACCCTGCTCACTAGTTGCCATCAATGTGAATCGAGGAGATTCAGTGTACTCCGCTCCTTTACGACCTTGCCGTATTTCACCACCGAAATGAACTCTCACCATGAGCATGATTAATTATTTTGATGATTCAACCTGCACAATAATAAATAAATTAGATATAATTTATTATTATAACAAACGTTACTAATAAGTACTACTAAATTTAAAATATTTTTTCAAAAACTATATTTAATTAAGCATGAAAATGTGAACTTCTTTATTTATTTATATATTTCAAATTATTTAATATTAACAGTACTATTTTTTAATATTAACATTACTTATTTTTACAAATTACCATTAACATTACTAATATTTTTACACATTAACATTACTAATATTTTTACAATTTTTTTTACAATATTTTTTACAAATTTACAAATTAACATTACAACATTACTAATACATGACATATAATTGAAGACATTATTAATATTACAACATTACATTAACATTACCATTACTAACATTACAAATTAACATTAACATTACTAATAGTATTTTAACTAATATAAAAAATAATTTTGATATTCATCTAATTAAATCATAAACGTAAATATATGACATATAATTGAAAATTTACCTTTATTGACGATTTCTTTATTCTTCTTTGTTCAGCATTTCCTCCACATCAACATTGGCTTCCAACTAACTATGAATTCATTTCCGGTTCGATTTCTTTATTCTTCATAACTTTATTTATTTATTTTTTTTTAGAGGAGAGATTTTCAGCGAGAGAGGAGATTCTGAGAGAGTTATATAAATTTCAGCGAGAGAGGGGAGCGCTTTATAGGCTGTCTGGACGTTATCGAATACAACGTCCAGATTTTTAAATTTGTTCCGCTGGGACCCGGGAATAGCCTCATCATTCTGCCCGTGACCAAGGATAACGTCCAAGTCGCTTTCCCTGTACTGCCGACAGTCCGTCATCCTTGGCAACGGCCTCAAACATTTTTTTTTCCGATTCTGGACGTTATCTTTGACAACGGCCTCAGTTTATTTTTTTTTTCCGCAGGCCGTTATTTTTGGCGACGGCCCCCCTTTTTTTTTTTTTTTTTTTTTTTTTGCTGGACGTCACCTTTAACAACGTCCAGGGATTAGCCGCGGCAATTAGCGATTTTATCGGTTTTATAGGGCCGTTATCGTTGGTAACGTCCCCTGAACGTTACCAACAATAACGTCTTTGTTAGATTTAAAATTCCGACGAATTCGTTCTTCTATATCGACATTTCTTTATTATTATTTCTATTAATAAAAATTTCGGGAGGATGATGGGGACGCGAATCATGCGATAATTTTTTTTAGTACGCTAGGGCTAGGTTCAGCGCTAGGTGTGCAAATACTTCGGTCGGTTCGGTTATTAAGGTTTTATAAAATTATAAACCGAACCAAACTATAAAAACCGAATAGGGCTAGATTGAGCAAATACTTCGTTTGGTTCGGTTATTAGTACGCTAGGGCTAGGTTCAGCGCTAGGTTGAGCAAATACTTTGGTCGAATTCGTATCCGAAAATTAAATACGGATATCTGATATCTAAATATCCGTGTGAATACGGATACGGATATGATTTTGAATTTTAATTATCTGTATCTGAATAGTAGACAAATACCATACCATATAGTTTACTATATATTATGAAAATATTTATGTATATATATATAGAGTAGAACTAGGGTGCTCCTAAGCTCACCAAGCCCTTCCGTGAGCGCGACTCTAAAACCTATCAAATTGACTTCAAACGACATTTCCAAACCGTTAGATGTTCAATCTATATTAAAATGTGTTTGGAGACCAAATTTTACATTTTTTGGAATTTTTTTACTATTTATTAAGATGGTTTGAAAATCGCAGTTTTCCAATGGTGCAGAATTTTAATAAAAACAGCGATTTTCAAACCATCTTAATAAATAGTAAAAAAATTCCAAAAAATGTAAAATTTGGTCTCCAAGCACATTTTAATATAGATTGAACATCTAACGATTTGAAAATGTCATTTGAAGTCAATTCGATAGGTTTTAGAGTCGCGCTCACGAAGGGCTTGGTGAGCTTAGGAGCACCCTAGTTCTACTCTATATATATATATATAGGAAATTGCTAATATGCTATGCATACTTGCATAGCATAGAGAGTCCCCGTGCTACGGTTCAATAGTTGAGTTTTCAAAATTCTAACGGTCGATCCGAACCGTTCAACATGATCTCCATATAAATATGTACTTGCAAACCAAATTTTACATTTTTAGAATTTTACTATTTTTTTAGATAGGTAGAAAATCACTTGATCTGAAAAATCTATACCATTCAGATCAAGTGTTTTTCTACCTATCTAAAAAAATAGTAAAAAAATTCTAAAAAATATAAAATTTGGTTTGCAAGTACATATTCATATGGAGATCATGTTGAACGGTTTAGATTGACTGTTAGGATTTTGAAAACTCAAATATTGAGCCGTAGCACGGAGGCCCTCTATGCTATGCATAGCACCGTAGCCAACTCCTATATATATATATATATATATATATAGGGGCTGGCTACTATGCTTATATAAGCATATGCCCACATATGCTTATAACTCATTTTTGCATTTCCAATGTTCAAATGGTCGATCCGACCGTTCATCTTGTTCTCCATATTAATATGTACTTGGAGACTAAATTTTACATTTTTCTGAATTTTTTTACTATTTATTAAGCCACTTTGAAAATTGCTGATCATATGGTCCAGAATTTTGGAAACACTGTTTTTACTGTTCACCCAGATCAGCAATTTTCAAAGTGGCTTAATAAATAGTAAAAAAATTCAGAAAAATGTAAAATTTAGTCTCCAAGCACATATTAATATGGAGAACAAGATGAACGGTCGGATTGACCATTTGAACATTGGAAACGCAAAAATGCTTATTTAAGCATATGTGGGCATATGCTTATATAAGCATAATAGCCAAGCACTATATATATATATATATATATATATATATATATATATATAGACTGGCTAATGTCATAACGTTATAACTTCGGCCGAAGTTATAATGAGTCGTTTATTAGTTTTTAAAATCCAAACAACCGATCCGAACCGTTCAACTTTTTCTAAATATTGAAATGTGCTTGGAGACCAAATTTTACATTTTTTGGAATTTTTTTACTATTTATTAAGCCACTTTGAAAATCGCAGATCTGCTGTGAATAGTAAAAAACAGCAAAATTTTCTGAACCACCGGATCAGTATTTTCAAAGTGGCTTAATAAATAGTAAAAAAATTCCAAAAAATGTAAAATTTGGTCTCCAAGCACATTTCAATATTTAGAACATGTTGAACGGTTCGGATCGATTGTTTGAATTTTGAAATTGCAAAAACGACTCGTTATAACTTCGGGCCGAAGTTATAACGTTATGACATTAGCCTATCTCTCTCTCTCTCTCTCTCATATATATATATATATATATTCGATATCCGATCCATATCCATATATATCTGTCTAATATTCGATCCGTATCCGTATCCGGAAATTAAAAGCGGATACGGATATAGTTTTACCACTATCTGATATGTATCCGATCCGTTTGCACCCCTACCTACAGCTTATTTACTCTCATTAAGTTTGATACATCTTTATCTTTCATTAGACTTCAATAAATGCATTTTTTTTTTTAAATATGTAATTCAAACAACAAATAAATTTTAGACATGCAACAAATTTATCAGTTAGATAATATATATATCGAATACATGTTTTTTTTAAGTATTTATACTAATATGCACCATGATTAAATTATTTACATGATTATACTGGTTTCCACTAGTATCTCTGACCAACTCATATTGATAAAATTACAAAAGACAATAAATTTAAAAATAGAAACCAGTTAGGTCGGAGTTTTATAAATAAGATCATATGTTTGTTATTTTTTTTAAAAGGCTCATTATAATAATTATATTTGAGGAATTTTTTTTTTATTACTGACAAGCATATATGCATTAATTTGATGTATTGTGATTCAAATTTACAAAAAACGAGCCTGTCCTGAATGTAAGAATCAAACACTAATATATATTCCCATTTTCATCTACTAATTGGACACCATCAGTACCGGTGATAATTGTCATTTTCATCTAAGTAATGTCTTATATTGTAACCAAACGGAGAAGAAAAGATCTTGACAATATATAAAAAAATTTGTGTTAAAATATGGAGATAAATTATTTTTTCATCTCATATTTTGTACTTCTTATTTACATCTCAAAAGTATTTATATTTTTTATGTAAAATTTTTACTGTTATTTTTTTGGAATGATTTCAAGAAAGTTTAATGAAACACTATCAAATAAGTAAAATATAAATTTAAGAGTTTATCTTTCTAATAACGTATTGTATAATCGTGTAAATAATTTTATCATGATACAGATTAGTATAAATACTTAAAAAAAACATGTATTCGATATATATATATCATCTAACTGAAAAATTTGTTGCATGTCTACAAAAAATTTGTTGTTTGAATTACATATTCTTTAAAATCTTTTGTTCACTCATTAAAGTCTAATGAAAGATAAAGAGGTGTCAAACTTGATTAGAGTAAATAGGAGGTAGGGATAGAAAGGAGGAGAGGAGAAATGAGGGTCACACAAGAGTATTTTGTTAATTATTTTAGAGAAGGAGCATTTTGTTTGAAAATTTTGAAAAGTAGGATTTATTTGACCTTAAAAATATTCCTGTTATTTCTTTTGGATTAACAGCAGATTTATTTCCGAATCTATGAGTACAAGCAAATGCATATTTTCATAGATACACTCTTTTTGTTTACTTGTTCCTCTATTTGACCCGAACACTTTTAATTTATTAATTCAAGAGACCGTAGTTCTGATTATTTGTACTAAATGATTTGCATTTTTTTTCCATCTCCGAGGTACTGACACCTTTGGCTATTACATTCCACCTCGTAAGACAACCGCTTACTTGCTGCACTGGCAGCTGAAACTGTTCACTTGAAACTGCAAAAAAAAAAAAAAAAAAAAAAAAACTGCTCACTTGTCCAAAGACTCATGTTGGACCTGCCGTGGGCAACTCGGATTGCATTTCCCAGGAACCAAAATCTTGTTCCTCTATCCTCAAGATATGTGAATTAATAAATTACAAGCTTTGGGTGACAGATACAGTGTTAGTGAACATTTAATAATCTGACAACTATTAAAGATAATTGGACACAAATTTTTATTAATGTTCTTTTTCACATACAGTTTAGAGGATCATGGTTCTGTTTTGGCAAAGCAACAGTACCGCTCCATCTGCAGGAGTTCAATACTGAATTGTTGAAAGCGAGGTGAATGTGGGTCCGATGTCCATCAGACTCAAAGTGAGTTTGATGGGTTCGATGTCGGCCCGCAACTTTCGCGTCTGCTTTAAAATTTGTGCTTAAAGCAGATCGGACAGTCCCGAAACCCATTGGACTCAAATTTGAGTCCGATGGGCATCGGACCCAAGCTGTTCTCGTTGAAAGCAGTTGGGAGTTACAAAAAAAAAACGGCGAAAAAAAGGAGGGCCCCATATGAAATGCTGCACATGTACACCTCACTTCAACTATGAAATGCCAAACAACACCGAGTAATTTAAAATTATTCACAGCTACAGTTTTTCGGATGAAGCTTGGGTAATTTTGAGTTTAAATTGTCGAGTACAAAGACAAAACTGCATCGATGATGTTAAAATTGCATAACAAAGACGAAATAAAATGCCATTGTTTCAATACAAAGAAAATCTGCAACAGTGGCAGGCTTATTATTGCTAATTTGCTATATGTCAAATGAGACACCTACCGGGCTTAGTCCAGTGAGATACCCTGCAATATTCAAGAATTTTTTTACTTCATTTCAGGAAATAACAAAAAGGGTTTCAAAAACGCACTAGCCTTTTACAAATTAATGCTAGTGAAGTAACCTGTTAATTGCTTCAGCACACCTCTGCACTAGTTATGATCTAGAGAGAGTATCGAATACTACTTGTGCCAGCACATACTGATAATAGCAGGTACAGTACAAAATAGGGTTTTTCCACTCTAGGTTAAATTCAAATTATATTTTAATCTCAAGTAGAAAACCCAGACCATACACATAACCCAAATTAACCTACCAAAGTAAAAAAAAAAAAAACAATCACTAGCTGGTGCCTGACTAGGACAGTACTGAGATACAAGATTGCAATCCTTGGAAAGTAATAACAAAGTTCCGGTTCTGACTTAGGAACTCACCTCAGGGGGTTCAAACTTGGCACCGAGATTGCTGAGCTTTGCATGAGCCTCAGCATAGTCCTTGAAAAATGCATCCTGATCCTCAGCATACTTCTCAGCATATACCTTGAATATGATAATGTTTTGATAAGCCTCTTAAAGCATCATCTACATTCTAAAAGACTCAACTAAGATTATCATGAAGCCAAAAGATACCTTGAATGATGGATCCTCAAATAGTACGGCATCAGTGGGTAGCACTAGGAGATCCTCATCTCTTCTTTCCTTGATATCCTGATTGCAACATCAATGATAATATAATAACAGAAATAGACAAATGATGCAAAAATAGTTTTTGCATATAATTCTTAATGCAATTAGCACCTCATATTTTCATTCACAAGCAACTCATGACATGTGGAGCAAAAATGACAAAACTCCCTAAATGTTGACTCTCCTAAATCTCTTCACAAAAAAATAAGAAAGAACTTTAGGAGAAATATCATCAATACTGATGAAAACTAGCTTGCTTGCATTACAATTATCTAACACAAAATTTGAATTCCTCCAAACATGAAAAATTTGGTGTTTTATGCAACTGCAACAAATTTGGGTGCTATTGAGAGAAACCACGATAAATGATTTTTAAAAAGAATTCTTTTTAGAGAAAGAGATTGTACTTTGAAATAGCTATTGTCGAACTTCAACCATTGGGCAGTCCAGGACTGGCCACCAGGTGCACCAGGTCCATCTTTCTGTTAAGAGATCAAATTTTTTATTATAATAGATAATATAATTTCTTTTACAAGTAGAATCTTGAGTCAGGCTAGGGGACTGACCAGGTTCTGAGCTGTAGCTAATACTTTCCTTTCTTGCTTAAATTAGTAAAAGCTATGTCTTACATGTTGGATTACACAACAATCTCAGTAGAGACACAAATACAGAGGCTTATTGTAAGGGAAAAATGTAAAATAACATCCAATATAGGTCAAGAACAATTAATTAGTTGATTAAATAACATACTGTATATTTTGTTTCAGGCTTGCCCCAGCCGCTTCGCTCAGGCCTGGACCTCCCAAGCGTATGTGCTCCAGATAATGCCACTATTTCCTGCAATAAGTGAACCAAGAAAATACAAAAGAAATGCATTGTAGCTCAACAAATAATCAACAAAATATCCAAAGGACAATTGTATTAAAATTAAACCTTGTCATTAAGCCCCATTCTGTAGAAAACCTTCCTTAAATGATCAGCTGGAGAAGGCGGTCCCGCATCTAAATACAAAGTCATGAGATGACATAGTTACTGAAACTATAAGATGATAAACACTTTTGACGTATGTGAGATTTTCTGAACTCAATTACTGCTTACTGGGAAGCCTCCCCTCAGGAGGGCACTGCTCAGGTGTAGTTACATCAACCCTCCCATACTTCATAGGAATTTTTGGGCCACCAGCTTCCTGAAATAATAAGAAAAATATAAAATAATCTCTGCAGATTACATCATGGATGCATAAGTATAATATGAAGTAACAGGGGCAATCAAATCACCTCTATTGCCGTAGCACTGGCTAGCTGAAACAAATCAGCGTATGTTATGCCTGCATACTTGTCCTTGATTGGTTGGACAAGTTTTAAAGCATTTACGAGACCTACATTGGTACCATGAAAACATCTTTACATGTTATGAAATGAATAAAATTTTCATGAAAATTACACCAAAAATAATATGGCATTCACAAATAACATGCAAAATTTTAAAATACAACTTGTAAACAGAACTTTTGGGGCCAATTACAAATGGAACCTAGCTGTTAATGGCTAAACTGCCCTGGGATTTTCATACTCAATTAAAAGTGCTTCAGAAATCAGAACCATCACATTCCTAGCATAATATATGAGCTAATTGGTACTTGCAAATATTAGGAAGAAAAATGTTGGCTTCATTTGCAGATGTTGTAGAATACTAGGGTGTACTTTTCCAAAATCATAACAAAGAAATTGAGGAAAATAAATATACCAGCATTGGCCCCATGCTTCAGCTCAATTTCAAATCTAAGGCTTCCATTAGCACCACCTCTTTGCGGCCATTCTTCAATGGTTTTGTCATATGTGCCAGAATCATGCCATCCCAACCGAACCTAAATCACAGCCACAAATATTACAGATCTGAGGTTATCTTCAAATACTATGTAAATATTTGTAGATAACAAATTCTATACTCTCATCAGAGAGCATTATAATAACCTTTTTATTATTTACGAACTACTTTATTATACAACTGATATTAAGACAACACCATTAAAGTAGCATAGGTTTTAGTGTATATAATAACTGATGACCTTTGAGTCTAATTGATTAGTGATTCACCCTGAAGAACAGTACAGGTAATATTAAAATGCCAAGGTTTGTTCCTGCAATGATGCTTTTATCGTTTTCTCATTGTTGGCTGCATCTTGAAGCACTAAAAAGTACAGAACTAAAACAGCGTGTAGCAGAAATCAACAGAATAGAATTCAAAAATAAGGAAAGGTGGTTTCCTTATCATTTCTCAAAACTAGAAGCTTCCAAGCAAATTCGACATATATTCAACAGTAGTTTATGTTCGATATACAAAATAACATACAGTTTTTATATTTTTGTTCTTCTTACCAATATTGGGTGGCAGAATTTAGTCCTGAGGAGCTCCTTGATATCCTCTTTGGCGCTTTTCAGCTGAGCTGGATCTGATGCTGCTTGCGCAGAGGAGCTCATTGCACGTGTCACCGTTATACTTTGCAGGCCACCTTGCTACAGGACATTAGAATTTGAGAAACCAAATAAAACCATTGTATGTGGGAAATTTTTGGCAACTATCTGAGCATTATGAAAGCTCATGTATTTACAGTTGGTAGGACTGGAGCAGTTGTAATTTTGGCTGGAGCATACAAGTAATGGTACTCTGAAATGGTTCCAAAGTACTGTAAGGTACAGACTTCGGGTAAGTCTGTATTCTAATTTGTATATCTTGGTTTTTAAGGCTGACTTGAGCTTCCAGGTTACTTAAAATCTCAGTTAGCGATTCAGTTGAGCACTTAAAACAACAAAACAAAACGGAGAAAAAGAAAACAAATGAAAGCAAACTAAATTGGATGAATCGGTGCCATGGAGATCATAATGGTATTATATTCAGTAGGTATCCTAGCAAGTTATATGAAAGGAAGTAGTAAATTTCTTGAGTTGTGACGGCTATCCAAGAGTAATATACCGCAAACTATAATAAATAAAAGAGAAGTTATGATTGCTTATTTATTTGACTGTCAAAGAAAACAATCTACTTGTTCCTGATTATTATTTTTTTTAACTTTGCCATCGTTAAGGCCTGAAGTGAATTGCATTAGGTACGAATGGTTTACTTTGCAAAATTGATCCATTTGAGGTAAGTGTGTAGAATATGCATCACGTTCTCAGTTTAAACCCACCAAATTCATATAGCACGAACCTGAGAGAAACCGAGGCGGAGAAAAGAGGTAGGAGGAGACGAACGACGAAAAGAGGAAACGCTGACGCGAGATCCAGCAAAGGATAGAGGGCGACGCAGGCTATGTTGGATCGTCGACCGTGCAATCGCCGCGGCGGCGGTTTTGGAGGAGAGAAAAGTGGCCATGAGGTGCGATCGAGGGAAAGGGTTATAGCAGGTTTTGAGCTAGGAGGTGTTGACACTTGGCCTGTGTATATTTGACGAAACTATGGGGCCATGTATGTTCGCTGTTCAGCCTGCCGACATTGCCGACATTTTTATTAGGTAATTATATCTCTCTATCTATCTATCTCCATTTTACCTCCAACTAACTAACTACTTTTTCTAACTATAATTACAAATTTTAACTAACTTTTCTATGTTCCTCTTCCTTATGCAGTACCGAGTTATGTGCAAAGAACAAAACTTCATTAATGGTGAATTATGCCAGTGCATACTAAGTACTAAGAAATGACAGAAAAACAAATTTTAAAAAAATTAGAGGTGTATGAATGAATACTTGATGTTTTAGAGATAAATACTTCAACGTTTATGGATGAATACTTAATATCTTAGGTATAAATATTTTAACTTATATGTATGAATACTTGATATCTTATGGATAAATATTATTCGACTGCTCTTGTAAAATTAATCGAGGTATGCACATATATTTGTAATACTCTTGGTACATTAACTATTTACACTTACACGACGATGATGAATACTTGCTCGATGAGAGATGAATACTTGTGACGAGGTATGAATACTTGTGCAACGGACAACTCGAAAGTATGTCATCATGGATCTCATTTGAAAGATAAAATTGTGTAGAAGACATTCGTGGTTTTAGATTTGCAAAATTCCTCACAGATCGTCAGAAATATTGGTTAGATTGAACGGAGAAAAAAAAATCCATCTCTAAAAACGTGTAAAAGATGAGTGATTGATGTGTTCAAATATGCTTCTATTGCAAAGATGAATACATTTATATAGATGGATGAATGCTAGTTGTGTTACAGATGAATATTTTTTTGCAAATATCTAAAATGAGCTGAAGGTTATATGATCCCCCCACTTAATTAATGCGCTGACGGTTATGCGGTCCCCCACTTAATTAATGCTCTGACAGTTATGCGGTCCCCCACACATGTTGTTTGTGGTCCCCTACTTTTTTATATGCTGAATGTTGTAATATATCCAAATATGTTTCTATTGCAAATGTGAATACCTTCATATAGATGGATGAATACTAGTTGTGTTACATATGAATACTTTTCTGCAAATTCCTAAAATGCGCTGACAGTTATGCGGTCCCCCACTTAATTAATGCAACTGACGGGGGATGAAACGGGGATGGTTCACGGGGGATAGCTAGGCTCTCCCTTTTTATTAATATCAAAGTTTAATAGAAATTAATATTTATGCTCAGAATTCTGAGTTTTTATCAAAAATGCTCAAGCCGGCCATTTTGTGGCCGGCTTACTATATATATATATATATATATTTTATCGTAAATAATCTTATAAAAAGGCTCTTTGGCTTTCTAAGTTCTCACATACCGAGGTTTGTTCGCGATTCCTTCGTTTAAGATAATATTCTATTATTTTTTTTATTATTTTTTATTTTATAAAATAATTAAATTAATTATTAAAACAATTAAATTTAATTACTAAAAAAATCCAAAACCCAAAAATTAAACCCTAAACCCTAAACCCAAAACCCAAAACCCAAAACCCAAAACCCGAAACCTGACATGTGTTTACCATTTAATAACCTGACAATTGTTTACCATTTAGTAACCTGACAATTGTTTACCATTTCTAAAATTGTTTACCTGACAATTGTTTATCATTTAGTAACCTGACAATTGTTTACCATTTTCTAAATTGTAGTTTGTTTACCATGGCCCTTATTTCATTACACTACAGTGGGAAGATGCTTAGTAATGCACACGGGGTTTATTACAACAAAGATGCAGTTCATTCATTAATGATTCCAGATGATATCTCACTTTTGGAGTTGAAATCCATGGTTTACACATACACACCGGTTATAACCTAGAAAGGTGGAACTTAGAATTGGCAACCTGACATTGCCATCCCTCCAACGGAAAATGGATTGTTGTGAAACTTGTAGATGAGAGTACGTGGAGAGGCATGTTCGGTTATTTGAGGTCCCAAGGGATTTTTGTAATAGAAATCTATACCAGAAGAATTCCGGTAGAGCCCGGGGTTGAAAGTTATGGCTCTGGATCAGCAGCACCACATTATACAACACAACCAGAAACATACAGACCCCTCGTTCCTTTAATTGAACCTGACCCAGAAACCTACAATTATGTCACTCCACTAGCACCCCAATGAAGACACTTAGTGTCATCCCTACCTAGACCCCATTGAGACAGACCAAGACACTCAGTTTCATCCCTACCTAGACCCATAAATGTGGTGCATTTACCGTTACCTCCAGTATCACCTTACCCCAGACCAGCACCAGTATCTGATGCAAGCTGTCCAGACTTTGAAGATATTAATGAAATACCGGAGGATGATCTGAGGAGTGGGGATGAATTTGAGAAAGAAATGTAGGGAGATTCGGATCACCTGGATGGTTGTGGTGAAGACGGACCGGTTGAAACAGCTGAAGGGCAAATAGGTCATACTGTTGAGAACATGCCGCTTAGTGGCTTGACTGATACACACCCGTTTCTAGACCTCAATAATGTATCTGAGTTTAGAGAAACAGATATTGGTTATTATGGGCAACAGATTGAGTACAAAGGTGAGGATTGCGAACCAATATTTTAAAAGCAAAGAAGATCTAATGAAGAAGATCAGAGAGTACCATATCAAAAAGAATCAGAAGTTCAGAATGAAAAAAAGTGACAGGAATCAGATTCATTTTTTTATTGGGAGAGGCCTATCTCGTCCGATTTATTTTTTATTTCGTAGAATTAAAAGATAATAAATTGATCGGTGGCAGCATTCTTTTTCAAAGTTTATAAAAGTAGTAGGGACCGAAATGATTAGTTTATAAAAGTAGGATTAGTTTAATAGGACCACAATTATTCATTCCGGCTCAACTGCTCAAGTATTATTTTTTTTTTTTTTTGACAAATTCAGACTGAAAAATGCGCAAATGAAAATAAATATGATTCGAACTTTTTATTCTTGGTATTTCCAAAAAAATCATAATCAAAAGTTAATTAGTCTCAACTTGGAAAAAAAACTCGGAAGTTAACAGTTGCATGGATCTAGTCTGCGTATTTACATCCAATTATATTGTTTTTTTTTTTAACAGATTGAATTTCTGATGAAATTCAACTCAATGAAACTTTTTTATTGAATAATTAAAGTTATGAATGTTGTAGTTAGAAATAGCATAGTACTGACGTCTGCTCAATTGTTTTTTATTAACCATATTAGTTAAGATAATAGCATAACGCTTTCGATATAATTGATATAAGAAATAATTAAACATATATACACATAATAAAAGTTCATAATTAATATCTTCGTTAAGAGTAAATCTTGACCAATAAACATACACTCAATTTCTGGTGCATATTTCCTTGGAGAAACAACTTCTCCCCCTATATAAAAAAATACACTACATTAGATAAACTGTTTACTAGCTAACTTGTCTGTTTTCATGTAAAGGAGGGAGCTATTTAGCATGATCAATAATTTACCCCAACAATTCATTAAGTTGTGATGGAAGCTGCAAAGAAGCCATCAAATGAGAGCACCCCTAAGAAGAGTATCAAGCGCAACAAGTCTGCATCTGAACTGATGGTACGTATATATTTAAAATATACAGCTTTCTTATGGAACAATTGCATTCAACAGTATCTATAAATTATTCAAGCATTTATATTTACTTCCACGAATTGAGAAATATATTCAATGAGTTTTAATGAACGTACAACATAGCACCTCTACTCTCTATTTCAATTGTATTTCGATACTACGTACTCTTAGGAGCCCTCCCTTCTGTCTTGTTTATATGGAGAGGAGTGGTGAGGATACGATTCTAAATTGGTTGAAGTTTGAAGAAAATTAGAGAGGGATTCTCAATTAGCTTTTCATTTTTCTTTTTCTTTGTGTTTCATATGCAACTTTATCCTATGGTTGTAAAGATGAAATTGGCTTTTTTGTACTTGACATGAATATTTAGGTTTATTATACTTATGTTTTTATGTTTCACTGTAACAGCCGCCTCCCAAAAGGGCCCCCGAAGCGAGTAAGATGAAGATTGAAGTGACTAACTGACAAGTGGTTTTTGGTCTTTTAAATGTTTTCAATTTGTGTATGGATTGTTTGTACATTGTTTGGCCTTTGTAGAATGGTAGGTTATTGAGATCTCTGGCCATGTGTTAGATAAAAGAATATAGAACTATATGCAGAGTAAATATCAGATTTGTACTCACTTGTAGTTATTTTGCTTAGTTAGTTACCCTTTCAATAATGGGTTTGCAGTTATTTCATTGAGATTTGTTCTAACAGTATATACTTAATTAAAAAAATAGAACATTTGAAGTGCAACCAATCCCATAGGAATGAATATAGTCGTGAGAATATCCTTGTTCATCAAGAACTAGCATAACAGCCCGTCTACAAGGATTATGATCAGCATAAAGAAGATGTACCCGCAGACAATCCGGGCATTAACCTCCATCTTCTCCGCCAGCTTTTCGCGCCCGGACCAACGAAGAATTATACTGTTATATGCTCTAATTATTTATTTGACTGTCAAAGAAAACAATCTACTTGTTCCTGATTATTATTTTTTTAACTTTGCCATCGTTTACTTTGCAAAATGGATCCATTTGAGGTAAGTGTGTAGAATATGCATCACGTTCTCAGTTTAAACCCACCAAATTCATATATAGCACGAACCTGAGAGAAACCGAGGCGGAGAGAAGAGGTAGGAGGAGACGAACGACGAAAAGAGGAAACGCTGTTGCGAGATCCAGCAAAGGAGAGAGGGCAACGCAGGCGATGTTGGATCGCCGACCGTGCAATCGCCGCGGCGGAGGTTTTGGAGGAGAGAAAAGTGGCCATGAGGTGCGATCGAGTGAGAGGGGATTGGTGGCGTTGTCTCTTGCACTAGTACAAAAAACCCCTTCACCGACTTTTAAAAAACCCTTTTACCGACTGTTATTGAGGCGTCGGTGATGGCGGTGACGGTATAGATAAATCTTTACTGACGGGTGAATAACAGTCGGTGTAGGCACCCAACACCGACTGTTTTTTGGAAAAAACAGTCGGTGTAGGCGCCCAACACCGACTTTTTTTTTTGAAAAAACCGTCGGTATAGGTGCCCAGCACCGAAATTTTTTTTTTTTTATTTTTTTTTATTTGCACCTGTAGACGTGACAACTGGCAAGTCAAAATTCGGTGACTTGTATTTTGCAAAGTAATCAAAGGATAGCCCAGTCAAATGACTCATTTAATGCTCTCATATTCTTCCACTCAAATTCATATATTAGTGCAAAATTACTATGACCAAATAGAACTTTTATACAACAACTTTGATTAGCTACTTTCAGCTACAAAAAAAATTATACATAAGAACCTAAGAACCGGTCATCCAGCATTGTACCGCTTATGTACTTCACTGCATCCTCCGCATCTTCCCTGGAATAGAACCTAAGAATAAAAGAAACCAAATAAAAAAGTAAATAAGAAGCAACAATTTCATTCACATAATATTGTGTATCACTACAACACAAAATGTTTATATGCCCATTTAAAACATGGAAAATATCACATATAACCCTCATAAAATGTCTATAAAGGTATGAAATTGCCCCTCTTTTCTTCCCCCAGCATATAACCATGCAGAGTCTAGAGGATATATAACATGTATAATATTTTATCATTTTGCAACTGCAAATATGAAAGTTAAAATATTTTGCATCTGCAAACATGAAAGTTGAACTTTTGCTCGGTATAGTTGGAGTCACAATCAAATGAAAAACAAAAACTATAATTTAGCAGTACACTTGATATATCATGTGTTGTTCCAGGATTGCAAGATCAAACATAAATGAAAAGCATTGAACCTGGAAGCTTCAACCAAATTATTGTCGATTCGCTTTTGACTAAATCAATATTTTCCCACAAAATTTTGCAAAATTTTGTGAAGTCTATTTAAGAGTCCAATATTAATACAAAATCAGTAATAATGGATTAGAATTACATGTCCCTTTTTAGAGAAATACTCTGTGCCCCGCTGTCTTTGCTATCTCTCTTCTTACCTGTTTCTCACTTCAGTGAAAACCCTAGTCACCCTTTAAGAAACCCGTTTGCATGACAACTAGACCCACCAACTTCTTTTGTTTTGAAAACAAAAGAAATGAAAAAAAAAAATAGCAACTTACGAAACAAAACAGAAGCCACAGGGAGTCTTGCTGTTCTTGTCAAGTCCCATTATTATTTTCTTTATCTCACCAGCTCTGGAGAACAATTCATACACCTGTCAATATATCACGCCTTTTTAAAATTTTTACTACAAAAAATTCATATAAGCAAAATGGTCCAACTAGTTTAATGTATTTATTTTACAGGAATTTCAGAACTTTTGCTATCTAAAAGACAGTATAATTGAACATTTTTAAGTACAAAAACCAGTATCAGCACAAGATAACCAAGTTAACAGTTACAAGTCGGGATTCATTGAACTGCTTGGTTCACAAATTTTCAAATAAAAGACATAATCTAACACAAACTAGACCCAACCGTTGCAAGACAGAATCAACTGGTACGAATCGGTACCTGCTCCTCAGTGGTGTAGAAAGACATGTTGCCAATGTAGAGAGTGATGGAAGCCAGTAGAGCTTGCTCATACTCCTCCTGTGTACCAGGAAACCGCCTGTCCCGGTACGCCGACAACTTGCTCGGATCCTACACAAAACCCTTCAAGAATTAGCACATCTAAACAGCAACCTATGGAATTGATTAAAAATGGCAAATTTCATTGTGCTTACCCATTTCGATCTTTGTCAAAATAATCAACTGCCTTTCTCAGATTCCCCTCCTCGTCAAGCTTATGGCGATGTATCATGGCAGTGATGAACTCAATGTAATCTATGGCCCCACTCCTGTCCACATCAGCCTGAGAAAACAGCACTATATTATATATTCAGCAATGCTCTATACTCAAACTAATAACAACAAATGTTGAAAACTCAAATTCGTACTGCATCCAAGAGCTGTCTCACTTCCCCTTCGGCTAGCTGGGAACCTAATCTCGACAAACCAATTTTCAATTCGTCAAATGTAATTGTGCCACTACCATCTGTATCCATGTTATTAAACATTTGTTTCAATCCTTTTGCATCCTCATCTGAGAGGCTCTCAGCTATCACCTACAGAAATAACAGAATACCGCAAGAATGAGCTCTTGGAAAAATCTAACAGAATACCGTAAGAATGGTTTAAAATTAAGTGTGCGTAGCCAACCTTAAGTGCTAGTTTCCTTAATTTGTTCGTTGCCCGGAATTGTCTCATTCTCGCAAGAACCGCGCTATGAATAGGCTTGCTAGAAGCAACTCCACCTTCTCTCAGCCACGGGTGCTCTACGTACCCGTTTAAGCTAAATTAATATTATTCATAATTTATAAATAATAATGGCTATAAGAAAATACAACATTTAATTGAAGTGTGCATCTTATTTTTTTTAATTTCTATGTAATTTTTAAACAATAATTTTTACACAAACTATGGTAAATTTGTTGTATATTAATTCCTATACTAACCAAGAGCTTCCGCAGCGGTAAGTCGTCTCTTCGGATCTTTTGTTAGCATTTTTCTGATGAGATCCTTCGCATCATTTGAAATAGAAGGCCATGGTACATATGCCTTTTGCATTATACATGTTGCATTATTTAATATAATCTTCGGCAGTTAAAATTTACATTATACATGTTGCATCCCAGTAGTAACTATGTGTAGTACCAGTTACAGGTACATATGCCTTTTGCTGCCTGGCTGGTACAAAGCAACTGGCTCAGTAGCTTTCCAAAGTGTTTTTTTATATCATTTTACGAACCGATAATATTATTTTAAAGAAAAGGAAATTATAAAAAAAAATTTATCTTTTAAGTTAACATATATTTACCTTCCTCAATAAAAACAGAGAGCCCAAAATCAGTAGCCTTGAGCTCAGAATCTTCATCTTTGCTCACATGCAGGAAGTTCTCAGGCTTCAGATCACGGTGCATTACCTGTTGCGAAACATTCATGCCAACTCAATGCTTGAACCTCAATTAACCCCATAATACAGTAAATAATCATAAATAAAACCAAAGATTTTTTTAAACTTCTTTTTTCTGGAAAAGCACTCCTCCACGTCGCATCCGCTTGGAGATCAGACGCTCGCTATCGGCCAGAAAAGCACTCCTCCGCGCTATCGGACAGAATTCGGGTGCTTGGGTGCTCGGGCGCACAACGCACTCCTCCTCCGCGCTCCAGCGGTGCTCGGGTGCTGGTGCGGGGCGAGGCAGCAAGGCGATCGCGAGGCTGATTTGGGAGATCGCGGGGCGAGGCAGCAAGGCGATCGCAGAGGTGCTCGGGTGCTCGGGTGCTGGTGCGGGGTGTTTGGGAGATCGCGAGGCTGATCGAAAGAGAGAAATTTTGGGAGGGTTTTCAGCGAAGAAGAGGGAAGATGAAATATTTCGCGGCTGATCAAAAGTTATAAACTGCGAACTAAATTTTGTTAGCTCAACACCGACTGTTTTTCTAAAAAAACAGTCGGTGTAGGTATCACTAACACCGACTGTTTTTTGTAAAAAACAGTCGGTGTAGGTATGAGCAACACCGACTGTTTTTTAAAAAAACAGTCGGTGTTGGTGATTGCTCAACACCGACTGTTTTTTAAAAAACAGTCGGTGTAGGGTATGAGCAACACCGACTGTTTTTTTTTAAAAACAGTCGGTGTTAGTTTACTGACGGTTTTTTGTAAGAGAACAGTCGGTGTTGAGATTGTTCTTATTTACGATTTTACCAGCAGTCTCTACACCGACTGTTACATATTAAAACAGTCGGTGATTGAGGGTCGGTGAAGGGGTTTTTTGTACTAGTGTTGCTTGTTGGAAGGGAAAGGGTTTTAGCAGGTTTTGAGCTAGGAGGTGTTGACACTTGGCCTATGTCTATTTGACGAAACTATTGGCCATGTGTGTTCGCACAATGACGAATCTCAGTCATTCATTCTAAGCCTGAAATCTTGATTAAGTGATCAAGTACAATAGTCCTTCATGCTAATAGTACGAGGTCAAATTCCCTCTTAATTCAAAATTTCACCTGAGATTTACCTACGGATTTCAAATTAATAAAAAAGCGCATGAGATCTAATTTTTTCTCTAATTGTAAAGATTTTATTAGAGGACTTCAAATAAAATTATCAGTGCATATTCTCAGAGTATCACTCTACCAGCAGATGAAAAATAATTTCGAGTAATTCTTTTGTCCCCCGCTCTCCAGTCCCCTAAACGTCCCCCCATTCTAACTAACTATGTTAATCATTAATTAATGACTTTAACCAACAGTTAGTGGTCCCTATCTAACTGTCAATACCCACTGGCGGGACCACTATTATGAATACTTGCTCGATTAGGTATGAATACTTGTGCTACATATAACTCGAAAGTATGTCATCATGGATCTCATTTGAAAGAGAAAATTGTATAGAAGACGTTCGTGGTTTTAGATTTGTAAAATTCCTCATAGATCGTCAGAAATATTGGTTAGATTGAACGGAGAAAAAAAAATCACCTCTAAAAACGTGTAAAAGATGAGTAAGTGATGTGTCCAGTTTTTTTTTAAATACTTGATATCTTAGAAAAAAAAGTTTTAGGGTTGTTGTCTTCAAAGATCGAGAGTTCGATTCCCCCTCACAACTTCACAGCTTCTGCAAAGGTTTTAGAAAAAAACCAAATTTATTTATAATTGTGATAGTCGGTCAAAAGATTATAAAACAAAAATAAGTAAAATGATAGCTATACAGTTTAGATAAGTTGTTAATCAATTAGATTTGATGTAATTTAAAAAATTGGAGGAATATCATATATACCACTAAGAAACTATGAAATTACGTAATTTCTCCTCTAAATTATATAATTATATATTTACCACTCAAAATTTTTATTAACTCACACATTTACACAATTAATTAAAAACTGAGATTGATTAAGTTTTAATCTTATTATAAAATATAATTAACAACTTCCATCCCCTTCCCCTTCCTCTCTTATCCTTCGTCCCTACTTTATGCAAACATAAACTTCAGTTCACTAATATTTTTGCTGACACCGAAAAATTATTTTGGAGATTAATTGACCGCTCATGATAAGAAATGATACAACAAAGAGAAAGTATTTGATTAGACTTCAGAGCGATTTCGTGTGAAATTCTATGAGAAAGATACAACGCGTAGATGTGAAGTTTAGCTAAAGTATTTGATGCTTCTTCTCCTCTGTTTAGCTAAAGGACGAGAAACTATATTTCTATGAAATTTAGGTAAACAGGTACACCGGAAAGTATTTGATTTAGACTTCCTCTCCTCTCTTTAGTTAAAGGACGGGAAACCATATTTTTGTGAAAAAAAAAAACGTATACATTAGCATGAAGAAATAAATGTAGCAAATATCAATCTCATTCATAGTCTATCCTTAAATGCTCAAGAACTGAGATAAAACTCAAAAAAGACTTTAGACACTACACAAGTCATATTTTCGTTGACATTAGAGATACAAAAATTGGGACCTTTATTGAATTTTCTTAATGCCGTATAGAGCAAGTTTTTGGCCATAAGAAATCTTGCAGTATTTTCTCCAAAGTTTATGTTTATGTTTGCATGGAGTAAGGACGAAGGAGAAAGGAGGAAGGAGAAGGAAGTGGTTAATTATATTTTATATGAGATTAAACTTAATTAATCTTAATTTTTAATTAATTAGGTATATGTGTATGTTATTAATATTTTGAGTGGTAAATATATAATTATAGAATTTAGAGAGAAAAATATGTAATTTTATAGTTTTTGAGTGGTATACATGAAATTTTCCTTAAAAGTTAATGATCATTCATCTAGCAGTTTGACATATTAATGGTTTTGTTTCATCCGGCACTACATGAACAAGGCAATTCTTAAATTGTACCACGTTTGTTACACCTGTTCAAATTATTTCAAAAAAATCTAGAATTATTTTTAATAACCATTTTATAAGTAATGGCAGCTGTCAAATAAATGTTATTATTATAAATTAATATCTCACAGATGTATCTCAACAATTTTTTTATCCGTAGAAATTATTAAATGTAGACGCATGTGAATAGAAAGAATATCTCGTTTTCAATAAATATAGAAAGATCGGATTCAATGATTCAGTTCAAGTTTTTTTTTTTAAGTTTGGATCCGGAGTTCCGGACTGTCCGATTAAAGGAGAATCAAGCCCTGGTCCACAGATGATCTCAAAAAAGCATAATATTTGAATATGAATCATTGAGTCCAATTTAAAATATTTGAATCAGACTCATTGAGTCTGATCTTTCTATATTTATTGAAAACGAGATACTCTTTATATTTCCGTACATCTGAAATTAATAATTTCTATTGATAAAAAATTTCCTCAATTAATTGTTAATTCCTTTGGATCTCCTTCCCGAGAAAAATGGGCCTCGTGCAACAGCTCAAATTAAATTCGGCCCATAATTTGATTATGGTCATCACCTTAGATGAAGACCAAAAATTTCATAATGGTATAAAAATGACCTCTTGAGAGTAGGTCTGATAGGCATCGGACCTACTCTGGTTCGATGAGTTTAATCACCGTCAATTTGTTTTAAGATTCGTGAGAAATGTTTTAAACTTCGTGCATATCTGTTTCAATTTTCGTGCACACAAATCTTAAATTAGATCGGACGGTCATCATGCTCGTTGAACCTAAAAGTAGGTCCGATGGGCATCGGACCAACTCCGTTCTCAAAAATGACAACCGGAAATCCTGGGCAGTTGAAGTATAATTTTATAATATAATGTATATAGAGACTGTAATGCAAACTTTCAAAGTATATCAAATATTATATATGGTTTTATTCATCCGATTTTATTTGTTCTTTCTTTATCGGATGACTCGTATGTCACATTTATCTCTAATGAGAAAGATATACATAACTCTTAAGATAATATAATTTTTTATGTACTTCTACAAGAATTATTG
Organism: Carex parvula; assembly: GCA_025461045.1. NCBI lineage: Eukaryota > Viridiplantae > Streptophyta > Magnoliopsida > Poales > Cyperaceae > Carex > Carex parvula. Next base: position 55,874 of record JAJGRW010002452.1, read on the forward strand.
GGTGGCAAATCGTCATTAAAAACGTCTTTAATATTTTATATAAAATAAAATTCTACCCAAAATTGTTTTTTATAGAATTTATTTTATGAAATTGCTCTCATTTTAAATATCCAATTTTCATTTAGTAGCTAATTCTTTCATAGAAACAATCAAGAAATAAAACTAAGTACTAATTTTTCATAGGTTCATATTAATTTTTGGGCTAAAACTAATTTCTAAGAACGTGGACAGTTGAAGTATAACGGGAGCATAGGAGATCAGACTGGATTTAAAAGTGGTTCAATGGAATTTCTAGTGTTTTATTTCTAAATTGAATGCTAATAATACGCGTTGCAACGATTTTGGGAACCGTTTGTACATTGTTTTCAGCACTGTTGTGAATGAATGTGGTGAAAATGTTAATAACTTGCATATGCCCCCAATAATGTGGTGAAAAGGACGAGAAACTATATTTCTATGAAATTTAGGTAAACAGGTACACCAAAAATATTTGATTTAGACTTCCTCTCCTCTCTTTAGCTAAAGGACGGGAAACTATATTTTTGTGAAGAAAATACGTATACATTCGCATGAAGAAATAAATGTAGCAAATATCAACTCATTCATAGTCTATCCTTGAATGCTCAAGAACTGAAATAAAACTCAAAAAAGACTTTAGACACTACACAAGTCATATTTTCGTTGACATTAGAGATACAATTAAAAATGGAGACCTTACTGAATTTTGTTGATGCCATATAGAGCAAGTTTTTGGCCATAAGAAATCTTACAATATTTTCTCCAAAGTTTATGTTTATGTTTGCATGGAGAAAGGAGGAAGGAGAAAGGAGGAAGAAGGAAGGAGCAAGAGGAAGGGGAAGGAAGTGGTTAATTATATTTTATATGAGATTAAACTTAATTAATCTTAATTTTTAATTAATTAGGTAAATGTGTAAGTTATTAATATTTTGAGTGGTAAATATATAATTATAGAATTTAGAGAGAAAAATATGTAATTTCATAGGTAAATTTCTAGTGTAATTTCAATATGTTAATAACAATTTCTAACAATTCTAACAATTTTGGATAATACCATAGATGGGGCATGCCGTCAGTATATCTACAGGGACACTATGGTGAGAGCATTCGACAGAGACTCATGGGTGATGAAATTATAACTTTCTTGCCTTTCGGTTCGATCCAAGCTCGCTCGGTAAATATAAATGAAACTGGCATATTTAAAAAATTAAATGTTTATTTATTCCTTGTTCTAATAACCATGAAAAAACATTGTGTGCAGGTTTTGACCGCTATTAGAGAAGTCGCACACAACCTGGTTTGCATGGCGAAGACTGGTTGGAGAGCGATATGATGTCAAATGCTGCAATACAGTGCACCAGTCGTGGAGGATGTTGGCTGGGACGGGTGCCTCATTGGCATGTTACACGACAGTGAGGAGAACATCAACTGGTGTGAGATAAAACCCACACCATGAGTTTCGAATCAGCCTCGAGTCGCTATCTACGATGATGAGATACTGCCACCTCCTGCAGGTGATTACAAGTTAATATGAAGGTGCCATACACAATCATTTTTCTTTAAAAATCTATTCTCATTAAGTTAACTTCAATTCTGCAGAGGATAACTCGGGTTGGGCATTCCACAACTGGGTGTTGAATAATAACAGATGGAACGCTTATTACAACAAGTATATAGTTCCGGTGCAGATTGACGAGGTCAGTCATTTTTTATTATTTAATTAACTTACTAGTTATTGTATATAGCAAAACTAATATTGTTTACATGCATGATGGAGTCCCTACCTGGCAGGCTAATCCCACATTCACTATGACTGACCTTACTGGGGATGATATTGGGTACGAAGTGCTGAGCCTTCGCAGACCACAATATGCAGAGACCAGACAGCACGACAACGAGGCTAGTGGAAGTTGCAGGTTGTAGATGCATTTGCCTCTGCTTTATTTGGCACACCGCCTCCGACCACGTATCATTCTACCTGGGAGGTCGATCCACGGGAGTGTCGTACACAGTCGGTGATCCAGAAGGAGCTTCCATGATCTCTCTAGTCATCGCCGTCGTCGTTAGCTTTTTTTATGTTATGCTCTAGTTTTAGTTAGACTAGATTTGTAGTGTTTTATGTTTGGATTGTTATATTTTATGTTGTAGACTTAACATTTTGTTGTTTATTTAGTCGAACAAAACCAATTTATAACATTACAACAAAATTATAACAAATAAAATTATAACAAATTATAAAACATTACAACAAATAAAATTACAACCCTAAATTATAAAATTACTTAAAATTATAACCCTAAATTCTAAAATTATAACAAAATTTTAACATAAATATAGTAATACAACATTATTTAAAAAAAATATTATATACCAAACCGCCCCATTGAGGAGCGGCCTGGAGCTGACCGCCCCACTGAGGAGCGGTTAGGTCATTTATAAAATTATTTCAAATCATATGGCATATTTGCTATTTTTTCCTTTTTTTTAGGGTATTAATAAAAAATTTGGCCAAAGATCGATTTCAATTTGCTTAATTTGTAGGTCATCCGGATTACACTCAACTCAAGCAAACAATTTCAAACCAACTATATCAAATTAATTGCAATAAGCCTACGTTAGGTGTGACTACTTTTTTTACCTCTTAATCGTTACAACTCTTAAAAAAAAAATCAATTTAACTCTCTACAGTCTCGTAATTATAAATTTATTTTCTTTCGAGTACTTATATTTTCCTTGACCAACAAACAAAGTTCCGAAATTGAATACTTTTATATTCAGATTATTTCACGAGTTCAGATTCATTAAAAAAAAAATTAGAGTAGAATTGTTACACAAGGAAGATCCAATGAGCATCAGGATTAAATTCGGCACGATACTTGATTGAAGCCGTTTACTCTGTAACAAAATTCGTATTTATTTGATTCACATATATTTTAAAATTGTTTCTACGAATTTTATTTCAACTGTATATTGAACTAAATTTAATTCGATGTTCATAAAACCGGAAATAAATCTTGTAATTTCAAAGAATCACAGGACCACAATTTCAAATCCATCCATTCATTTTTCTCGTGCACGAATATTCAAAACATAAAGTTTTTATACACCAATCTCAAAATAAATAAATGGATGGATCTGAAACTGCAGAATCCCTTAAAACCACCCAAGTACCGTGATATAGTGACAAATCAATAGTTCGGGTTCGGTTTGGCGAGGTCAAAAATTTGTGATTCAGGTATAATTCGGGAATGATTCGATACAACAAAGAAGCAAAAAAAAAAACCCCCAAAAAAACCGTAAAAGAAAAAATTTAACAAAAAAATTTCACATTATTTTCGCGTTTTTATCGCGAATAATTCGTCAACTCGCGTTAATAAAACGTATTATACGTTTTTCTACGTTTTACTCGGAGTTTGATTCGGTAACGTCAAAAAAATAAATTACATATGAATTATACGCGAATTTTGACAAAATGTTATCAAGTGATATATATCACCGACAAAGGATTCGGTGGTTGGGAATTGTTATCTGCGGCTCGAAATTGAATCTCTTAAAAAAAAAAAACGAATCAAAAGAGTCAAAGAGCAGTGTGTGTCACTCACTTTGAGTGAGAGTCAATGTTCAGTTTTTTTCCTGCCAATAGGGATTACGGTCTCCGATCGGTTCACTTGTATGACTGTATCACATTCCACTCTATCTGCGTGTTGTATCCTCTCCAGTTTCCATTCCAATTGCAATATTCTGGTAATCAAATTTAGGGGTTGAATTTTGAAATAATGAATGATTTTATTTCAATTGTTCTGATCTACAAGGCTCTCTGTACATGACACAAAATCTATTAGCCGTTGGCTATTTTCTTAAAATACAAATTGCTAGATTTTTGTGGATTGTTGTTTAGTTACTGAAATTGTACTGGTACTAAATATAGCATAACAACTATATTATTTAAGCTAGTAGATTTCTTTCTAAATATGTTTGTGATGATTCTTTGAGACAAATTTTCTGATTCTCAACACTCTCTCTTAAGTTAGGATTGTAAATATCGATCAATCCTAACCTGCTTGTAATTTTATAAAATGATCTTGATTCTAACCCTTTTGTGAAGACATCAACAAGTTTGTCTTGACTTTTCACATAAGGTGTTTCGATCTCTTTTGCTTGAACTTTTTCTCGCACAAAGTGACAATCGACTTCAATGTGCTTGGTTCTTTTATGAAAAATGGATTAGATGCAATATGTCTAGCTGCTTGATTATCACAAAACATTTTCATAGATTCATGATTTTGTAATATTCAAATCGGTTAACACTTGTCTGATCCAAGTTAATTCACTTATGGTTGATGCCATAGCTTGATATTATGCCTCAACGCTTGATCTTGCTACAACATTTTGCTTATTGATCTTCCATGTGACTAAATTTCCACCTACAAATGTGCAAAATCTGGTACTTGATTTTCTATCGAAGCTTCCTGCCCAATCTGCATCGGAATAACCACACACTTCGTTAGAATTATTATTTTTCATCCATATTTCCTTTCTAGGTAATCCTTTTAAGTATCTTAAAATTCTATTAATTGCTTCTAAATGAGGTATTCTTGGTGAATGCATAAACTTACTAATTTGACTAATAACAGATGAAATATCCGGTCTTGTTACTGTTAAATATATCAATTTTATTACAAGTCTTTGAAATTGATTTATATCTTCTAATGGTTCTCCATTCTCGGTATTTAATTTGCATTTATTTTCAATAGGTGTTGAGGCAGGTTTTGATCTTATCTTACATGTTTCTTTAAGAAGATCTAGTGCATATTTTCTTTAAGAAATAAATAAGGTCTTTATTGAATTAGCTACTTCTATTTCTAAAAAATATTCAATATGCCTAAATCTTTAATATCAACTTTTTTTTTCAATTGACATTTGACCATGTTAATGTCTTTTTTATTATTTCCCGTAATTATTATATCATCTACATAAACTAATACAATAATAATATTGTCATTATTATGCTTAGTGAAAAGAAAATTATCAGCACTACTAATTTTAAAACCACATGATTTAAGAAAAAAACTGAGTTTTCCATACCATGTCATTGGAGATTGCTTTAGACTATATATTAATTTTTTTTAACCTACATACAACATTAGAATCTCTCTCTCTCATGACAAGGTAGATTCATATAAACTTCTTCTTCAAGTGTTCCTTGAAGAAAAATATTTTTAACATCCATTTGGTAAATGTTCCAACTATTATTTGTTGTTACTGAGAATAAAAATCTAACGGTGTTCATTTTTGCAACAAGAGCAAAAGTTTCATGATAGTCAATATCATAGGTTTGTATATATCTTTTGGCCACTAATCTAGTTTTATATCTTTCTATGGTACTATCACTATTATATTTCATTTTGTATACTCATTTGCATCCAACTGATTTTTTTTTTATCTTTTGATAGATGCATAATAACCCAAGTGTTATTTTTTTTAATACCCTAAGTTCTTCTTCCATGACTTTACATCATACCAGTTGGCTTAAGTCTTCTTTGAAATTTGTTGGTTCTTCTTCTTTAGAGAGAGAGCTCAAAAAAGCTTTATAATTTGTCGAAATTTTGTTATAAGAAATAAAATATATATTACCTTGTAAGTTACAAAATTTTGAAGTGTAGAGGATGGTTGAATTGTCCTTGAGGACCTTTTTACACTAATTTTTTTATCATTCTCATGATTGTCATTAGTAGGGTTATTTCTTTCTTCAATTTCATCTACTTTTTCACTTATATTATTTCCATTTCCATTTTCATTTTCATTTCATTTTCATTTTCATTTTAGTATATATTAATGTTCGCTATCATATAGTACCAGTAAAAACCATAATAAGTTGTGATACTGGAAGTGAAGAATATTCGTTATCATTTATTCACATTATACTGAAAGTCATAATAAGCACTGTCTTCTTCAAGAGTAACCGGTGAAACTTTTCCATAATTAGAACAAGGATGTAATGAGAAAGAATAAAGTCTGACACTAATAAAAAATAAACCCATACTTGAAAATGAAAAAATTTGAATCCGTTTTATCTTAAAAAAAATCACTGGAGAAGATTAGATTCCCTTGCGGCTTGTGGCCTTGTGGGCAAGAAAAAAATGTTCTTGCGGCGTCTCGGGAAAGCCATTCACATGCCACTTGCCACCAACTTCTCGCTTAAGAAAATCTTAGGCGTAAGCGCAATTATCTATGCGAGATCGGTGGATCCGGATTTTTTTTTTTTTTTGAAAAATGGGATCCGGAGTTTCTAGATTCTACAGTTTTGCAGTGAGATCCCTCCGCCCCACTCCTCCGAAATTAGCCTCAGATTATCTCCAAATCCTCATTGTCGGTTACAATCTTCTCTCCTCTCCCAAAGCTGCAAAGTATTTATTGTTAAAGGGTATTTCAGTAAATATAATTGATTTTAAGGTTGCTAAAGGTTTCCTGTCTTTATCGTACTCAGCTCCTAGAACTAGAAGCATTGAAAACACCCCCTATCAAATCGTTTAGGGCCTGTTCGGAGATTACTGTTCACGTGGGAAAAAAAAAAATTCACTCAGATTGAATTTTTTTTTTCCCACGTGAACAGTAATTTTTAGTTCAAAAATTTCCCAATCCCGTTCCTATTCCTATTCCTATTCCACTCCGTCCACCGAACACGCCCTTAGCCTATGATTTTACACTGACACATGGTCCCTAATAATAATTTTGTATAAAGTTTTTTGTGTACAAATATACCCCGTGTTGTACGACACGAATTTGGATTTTGCTTAATTAAGGCTGGGGGTCTCCTGGTGATCCACCCACCTGGTCGGGAGAAAATACCGGTACACCGACTGAGCGACAGGAATGCATCAACCAATTCTCTTACAAGTGGGACCCACATGCAATTGGAAGATATAATTTAGTTCAGTGAGTGATAAGCTCTGCCAGTTTGTCATAGACCGGGTTCAATATTTTATTTTGGATCTCACTGCGCGCGAAGTGTATTAAAGCAAACAAAATCCTTAAATTTTAATTTTACTAAAACAAAGCGAGACCGTTTGCATTCGATCTCCTTTTCTCTTATCCTGGATCCACGAAAAGGTAAACATCTTTGTTTAATTCTTTTGCATTTTGTTTTTGGATTTTTAACGAGAGCAGAAAGAGAGAGAGAGAGGTAGTGCGCAGCCCAGATCTGCTCTGCTCATCTCTCGCTTTGGGTAGTTCGAATCTAGGTTCTTTCTTTGTGAATTTTTATTTATCATATTGACATGATTCCGATATAATGAGGTTAATGTAGATCAGAATTTTTATGCTGCGAGAGTTAGGAAAAGGAACATATCTCTTTGCTTTATCTGATTTGGGATTTTTAGCTAGCTTTGGTGAGCTCTTTGAAGCTGTTAAATGCAATGTTCTTAAGTTTGTTTGAAGGTTTAATTTTCCGTACATTACCCGCGACACAGTCTTGGCCAAAAAAGAGAACAAGGACATTTATTTGCTAATTTGTTTTTTGGTAAGCCGTAATTTGGATTGAAATTTCAATAGAAGTGCCTTTTTGGTTTCGTACTTTCCTTTTGATTTTATCGACCAAATAGTCGCAATATCTTGGTAACAATACATGGCCTCAATTAAGCAACAGCTTCCATTTCAATCAAATAATAGAATAGTATTGTTTATTTGAACAATGTCAGGCCTTTATAATCAATAAAAAAAGAGAAAAAAAAAATAAGAGATAGAAAAGGGTAAAGAAAGAAATTAAAAGAAAAGAAAAGAAAAAGTAGATATTGGCACAATCATACACGTATCGATCTGAGAAAATTACGTTTGGAATAATTATAAGAATGAAATATTTGAAGGAATAAATAGAACACTTAGTACCAAATAATTGTCCACCAGGTCATTTTATAAGTTATAGCCAGCAAGATATTTAAACAAATCTAAATTCTTACATTCAGCGTCCATCATTCAACAAGTATCTTTCATTTTCTATTACTATAGATGGCTTTATTTGAGAGAAATCCAAGTAGGCGGCCGTCGAATAGCTACTCGACAGCCACATTTGTCGTATTTGTTGCCCTTGTCTTAGTAGGCGTGTGGATGCTAACATCTTCAACGTTCACACCTGCTAGTCTCCCATCAGAAAGCAAATCTCAGACAGATGAACCAGTCTCGGAAACCGAGACTATTGTCACAAGCGAAGAGCAGCCGGTGGTTGTACCGACTGATACCCAACAAGAGGATACTAATACTGACACAAACACCGAGAGCTCCTCCAATGAAACTGAAAACAAGAAGGGAGATGGAAATGAAAGTGAAAACAAAAAGGAAAATGGAAATGAAAGTGAAAACAAAATGGAAAATGGAAATGAAAATGAAAATGGAAATGGAAATGATTCTGTTTCTTCTGATGAGCAAAATGTGCCTCAAAAGGTGACAGAGAAATCTGATGAGAAGATTGAAGAAGAAAATTCTTCTAAGCCAAGCGAGGATACCAAGGGCGGAAATGAAAGCAAGGATGATACTGAAAATAAACCTGGTGAAGATGCAAAGGGGCAAAGTGAAAATGGCACACCGAAATTTGATGATGAAAATGGTAAGACTGAGGGCGGGGAGTTGGTTACACCAGGGGAAGGCACTCAGGAATTAATTAGCCAAAACAAAACTTCAGAAACCGAAAGTGCTTCTGAAAGTTCCACCGAGAAGACTGTTGAAAGGGGCTCTGAACAAAATACTAGTAATGATGAAAGCAATAACTCAGAGAATGATAAAGGCTTCAGCACCGAGACTACGACTAGTGATAACCAACCTGAACCCAACAGCGGCCAAGAGACGGTAGAAAAAGAACTTACCTTAGAACAAAATAGCACTGATACCCCTACTAAGGAGTCTTTCCCTAATGGGGCCCAATCAGAGCTTCTAAATGAGACGAGCACGCAAAATGGAACCTTCTCTACCCAAGCGTCGGAATCAAAGAATCAAAAGGAGATGCAATCAACCTCAGGGAATAAGAAAGGAAACAAGAACGAAGCAGTCGCAGTTACTTGGAAATTATGCAATACAAGTGCTGGGGCAGATTATATTCCTTGCCTGGACAATGAGGTGGCTATAAAGAAGCTCCGTACGACTGGGCATTATGAGCATAGAGAGAGGCATTGCCCTGATGAGGCACCAACATGCCTTGTACCCCTTCCTGAGGGATATAAGAGGTCTATTGAATGGCCCCACAGCAGGGATAAGGTAGTTTAAAATTTACAGGTCAGGTACTGGTCTTGTATGGTGCTGTTGCGGTACCAATATGGAGCATATTGCACTGGACCAAAGCCATCCACCATACTGAGCTGTTTCCAACATTATTGTTGTTGTGTTGTTGTTGTTATTATTATTATTATTTTATTATTATTTAATTATTGGTTTTTGGTTAGCTTTGTTCAAGTTTGATGTGATGCATTTATGGTTAAATCAGGATGTATGTATGTGGTTTGACCTAAAGCATCACTCAGAGGCCAAAGCTGTAATTCTGGGGGCTTCATTGTACTGCACAAATTAGGAACTCCATAAGAGGCAACTATCTAGTAAAGATGAGTTTCTTTTCCTGACTTGTGATTATTTGATTTGTATACAGATTTGGTATCACAACGTGCCTCATACCCTGCTCGCAGATGTAAAGGGACACCAGAACTGGGTCAAGGTTTCTGGCGAGTACCTTTCTTTTCCTGGTGGTGGGACCCAATTTAAAAATGGTGCACTCCACTACATTGATAACATTCAAGAGGTTTGCTTTTAGTTCTCTTTTTTATTGTATATACATCCTGATGTCTTATGTGAATAATAGTAGATACATGGCGTGGTTTAATGACCAAATCCAAGTATAGTTTGATTACTGGATATTATACAATTCAAGCATGATGGATTTTAGTCAATCCTCATTGTTGGCCTTTCTGTTATTATTGCAATTCACTTGCCCAACTAGGTGAGGCAATCATGTTCATAGTTGAGAAATTTGTTGGGCTATTCATTGGATATCAGTGTTCCTTCGTTGTTTTCTTGATTTTCTCTCCATTTTTCACACAAGGAATTCCAGAAATGTCCATTGGTCCAGTTCAAGGTAATGTAGGTACTACTAACTGGTTGAATTTCTGGCCTTCTCATTCATTAGAACTAGCTTTCTGTTTTTTTTTATTATTATTTTCTCTTTCGTTGTGCTAATTTCTCATCCATTGCTGTTACAGTCATTGCCAGACATTACATGGGGAAAGAAAGCTAGGGTAGTACTAGATGTTGGATGCGGGGTGGCGAGTTTTGGTGGTTTTCTGTTCGACAGAGATGTTTTGACAATGTCTTTTGCACCTAAAGATGAACATGAGGCTCAAGTGCAATTTGCACTAGAAAGGGGCATTCCTGCAATTTCAGCTGTTATGGGAACTAAGAGGCTCCCCTACCCCAGCTTGTCCTTTGATGTCATTCACTGTGCCCGCTGCCGGGTTCCATGGCATGTAGATGGTAAGATATCTTTTTTTTTTCCCTTTTATCTTTGTTTTTTCCACGTATAGTCCTGCAAAAGAAGAAGCATCTTGAACACTTCTATGAACTTAGGTAATGTCCAATGCACTCATCTGCTCTCTGTACTTCTAAAACTTCTTTTCGAAGGAGGGAGTGGGGAGGCAAGGAAATGGGAAATCTGAGATTTTCTGAACATGTTCAAAGTAGGGAGGCAGAAGTGAAGTAGCTGTATTTTCATGTTCATAAGGATATACAATATGAAAATTGTTCAGCATTTTGTCAGTGCATTACTTTTTGAATACATGGAGAATCCTCTCCACTTCCTCATCCATAAATTATGCCTGTGGTGGTTTAAACCAGAAAAGTTTTGTTTATTAAAGGGATGTTGTTTTTATTTTGGAAAGGGTCTTGCATTCCTGTTGCATCAGAAGTGCAAACTCTTGAGTTGGTTCATACTGGAACTTGAATGGGTTCAATCACTGAAAGATTGGGGTGCTTGAAATTTGTAGTTCATGTGTAAATTGAAACTTCCTCCACCGACTCCAAATACAAATACTATTACACAGAAAGCATAAGTTTGTGTTATGCAGATTGTTCTGTTAGGAATTGGCACAGAAAAAAAATTAAGCGCTGACTTAAATCTTAATGATCTTCTACAGGTGGTATGCTTTTGTTAGAGTTGAACCGGTTGTTACGGCCTGGTGGTTACTTTGTCTGGTCAGCTACTCCTGTTTACCAAAAGCTACCTGAAGATGTTGAGATCTGGGAAGGTTAGTTCCCTCTTAGGTTTTCTTTTGGTATAACTGTGAACTCATTGGTGCAGAATGTTGGTATAATTAGACCTTCTTTCTTTGAATAATTCAGCAATGTCTGAACTGATGAAAGCCATGTGCTGGAAAATGGTGAAGAAAACAAAGGACACTCTAAACATGGTCGGTCTGGCCATCTATCAAAAACCATTGGATAATAAATGCTATGAGCAAAGAAAAGAGAACACTCCTCCGATGTGCCAAGGATCTGATGATCCCAATGCAGCTTGGTAATTATTTTTACAAATAAAATTACATTAGTTGTTCTTATGTATGCGATTTCTTGAAATTTTCACAAACATTGAATTAAATCACTGACAGTAATTTACCCTAAAAACAAATACTGTGCAAACTTTTTGACCAAATTCTGTAGAGTAGTCCAAAACTTTGCTATCATGATTCTTTTTTTTTTTCAGAATGCGACCTGTTATTGAAGATTACAATTTTCAACCTTTGTTAGCACAAGAATTGCATAACAAACTCATCAATAACAAAAATATAGAAATTAAAGAAGATTTCATATATACTGATTGGAAGCAAGCAATGTTAATACTGGCCCTATTTAATGGATATATTTCTTGTAGGAACATTTCTTTGAAAGCATGCATGCACAAACTACCGGTTGATCCTAATGTACGTGGGTCCAAGTGGCCAGAACAATGGCCTAAGAGAGCAGTGAAGGCACCATACTGGTTGAATGAATCGCAAATTGGTGTGTATCGCAAACCTGCCCCGAAAGATTTTGAGGCTGATTATGTGCATTGGAAGCATGTTGTCAGCAATTCATACATCAATGGCATGGGAATTGATTGGTCCCACATCAGGAACGTCATGGACATGAGAGCTGTTTATGGCGGGTAAGATTTAAAGATCAATATCTGTTCAAGTTTTTGTTTAATTGCTCCTTTACTTTTCTCTTGTATGTTACATCTGAAAGGTCAACAATGCTACCAATGAGCATTTGGGAATTTGTGATATAAAGTTGCATGTTTTCTTATATATTTGTGAACTATTACTTAGTACTGTAATTTTTAATTTGTTATTACTTATTTAATTAACTTATCTTATGAAGTGTATACATGTGGTTAGTGTTTACAATTCCTTGGTCGTAGTAACCTTCAAAGCTGGGGCGGAATTAGAAAATTTCAATAGATGTGGCTGAAAATTAAAATGCACACAATATCTGGTGAGTGGGATTTGAACCCATGTCCTCTCAATTACAAAATAGAGCTCTAACCACTAGGATACAACTAAACATTTGTTATTTATTGAGGGGAACTGGATTATATAAAAAGTAAAAAAAAAAAAAAAATCCATTAAATTTCAATATACATAATTAACATTTTAAAATCGTAGGGGTGGCTTAGCCACCTTTGGCTAAGCCTTAGATCCACCCCTGCTTGAAAGCATTTGTTACTTATCTTACGTTCTAAAAACAATGAATATTAATTTTCATAATGTTAATTACATTTTGCCAGTAAAATCATTGTCTGACAGTAACTTTATGCAAAGCTTTATGCAGTGCATGCAGTCCTTCAAGCTGGGTGGCAAGACCAATTGCTGATGCTGTAATCTAATCCTTAAAATTCAGAATGCTTACTTGTTTACTGCTCTCTTTGTTAAATTTCTGCAGATTTGCAGCCGCTTTGACGGACATGAAACTGTGGGTGATGAACGTGGTGCCTATTGACTCACCAGATACACTGCCAGTAATTTATGAGCGTGGTTTGTTTGGTATGTACCACAACTGGTGTGAGTCTTTCAGCACATATCCTAGATCTTATGACCTGCTTCATGCTGACCACCTCTTCTCTCGCATCAAGAAGAAGTTAGTGATCTGCTCTCTTTTTTGTTTTCTAATTTATTCTTGTTATTTTTTCCTCATAGGGTATAAAACCGGAGTTCTTATTATAATGATAATTATGCATGTACCTCTACAAGCCCTCGAGGAATCATGTACCCTCCTGAAAACTAGAAATGGCATTCCTAGGCATTCATTACATTAGATATGCCATCCATTCTACTCTTATGCTAGATAGTTCAAAGGAAAACAATGGAGTTTAATTTTGATACGTTCTGAAAGAAATAAAAAAAAAAGCATGCAGAAGTTCCTTTTCATTATTTGGAGGCTTTTGCATGAGGTTTGGACAGTATCTACAACATTTATGGTACAGGGGCAATTCTTTATTTTCTGGTCTTGCAGGGATACAGATTTTTCCTTATTATTTTTTAAAATGAAAAGTGCAATATCAGCAGAGTGGATTACTAATTAAGTCATATTTCTTCTACAACCTAAAATAAGCACTAAATTGCCTAGGAAAAAGGGGAAAAAATCTGAAGAAATCTGACATTTACCATCTACAGTACTGTACTGAGTTTGCTAGATTTAAGCCACTCTTTCCATTTTCTTTCTTTTGCTTCTTGTAGATGCCATATTTTGCCACTGATGGCTGAGGTGGATCGGATGCTTAGACCTGAAGGGAAGCTGATTGTGCGAGACACTAGCGAAACCATAAACGAGATTGAGAGCATAGCAAAATCTCTAAAATACGAGGTCAGAATGACATACACAAAAGAGAAAGAAGGTTTGCTTTGTGTTCAAAAGACAACGTGGCGCCCCACTGAGGTTGAGACTAGCACAGCGCCCTTGTCTTAGAACCGTAGCTATAGTATAGATATTCTTTTACATAAATGAAGTCTCTACATATCCTTACTTTTTTGGTATAGTTATCTCTTGAAATTGTGTGCAAGGCAGCATCTGCCATTCGGAATTGTTTGGTTCATAGTATAGGTATTGCACTATTAATTGTTGTTGGTTAAGGACCTAAGGTGGTCGCGGACTCGCGGTGGTGTACATTTTGTATTGCCTTTATTGAATTATTTTTGGTGCATTATGGGAAAAAAAATGGATAGTATTTTTGAACTGTTCTTTCAATTCCGTCTATACTCCTGGCTTAATTCAGTTATCCCAGGAAATCATTTGGGGTTCTAGGGAACAAAGTTGTATTCAGAATCAAATAACAAACGAGAATTATCTCTACTTCTCTAGATGTCTTCATCTTGTTTTGTAAAACGAAAGATTAAAAATATTTGAAAGAAACTCCTGTTTCCTTTTGTATATTGGGTAGCTATAAGAACATGAGAACCATGCAGTGGATAATTCGTAATATATAGATTTGATATTTCCTGTGGGTAAACATGAAAAATGCATGTTTTACGCACGCAAGACACCTGTTTTGTAGGATTATATGTTATATTTGATGCCATTCTACCCGTTATGAAACATTTGAAAGTAAAAAATAATGTTTTTATTAAAATAAAAAAATGGAGGTCTAGCAACTAGCATTCTAAATTTTTTAATAATTAATATTCTATAAGAACTCCCATCTAAATTTCAAACTTATAAACTTTCACAAATGTTTTTTGTCACTAGACTAGAGACTAATTTTATAAGCAAAAAATAATGTTGAGAACTTTATTGTTACCTTTTTGGGTTTCTCTCTCACTAGTAAATATTTCAACTAAAATTGAAAGGACAATTCCTCAGTTGAAACTTGAAAGTGATGTAGTAAAATAGCGGATTAGCAGTTTTAGGGCCTGTTCGGTTGCCAATGTGTCTGTGGGAAAGAAAAATTCACTCAGAGTGATTTTTTTTTCGACGTGCACAGTGTTTCGGCCATTCAAATTGGACCCAAACCCAAACCCATTTCCGTTCCCGTATGGCAGCCGAACAGGCTCTCAGTGATATAAGATGTGGTAAATGGAGTACCATTCTGCTGTTGTAGTTGGGATAACATTGCAACTGTAGCCTGTCATTTTATCTGTTCAATTCAAATAAACGCACTAAATCTGCTGTGGTTTTTAAGAAAAAGAAACTGAAATTTCAATCATATTTAAATCGGACAGCTGCTATCGCATGCATAAGCATAACTATGACACATTGACACCAATACAAAATGAAATTCATATCAGAACCATGAGGAGCCTTTGTGGAGGTTGAATATGAATAACTGGTTTACTATTTAAGACATTTTTTTAAAGGGTCATAAAAAAAACAGGAGAGGATTGAATGGGTGAAGAAGAACAAAACACTTTTTACAATGCAAGACAAACAAAGTCTCTTGCACACGACAAATTATCCCGAAATTTTATTAATAGAAAATAAAATAAAATAATATCGACATTGAAGAACGCTTTCGCTGAAATTAGAGATGTAGCAAAAACGTGATGGTCCATAACGTTCAGGGCACTGTAGCTGGACGTTATGGTCGATAACGTCCAGTTAATCTGATCGCTAATGATCTCTAATTAACAAAAAACACTGTAGCTGGACGTTATGGTCCATAACGTCCAGCTACAGTGTTTTTTGTTAATTAGAGATCATTAGCGATCAGATTAACTGGATGTTATGGTTTATAACGTCCAGCTACAGTGCTCTGGACGTTATGGACCATCACGTTTTTGCTACATCTCGAATTTCAGCGAAAACGTTCTTCAATATCGATATTTTTTTATTTTATTTTCTATTAATAAAAATTTCGGCAAATTATCAGGTGCCAGTTTAGTATTATCTTTTAGGTTACTTTAGCACTCACCCTTTCTGTACGGAAAAGAGCAGTGGGGGCCTCTTATTAAAGGATTTTTTAAAAACAGTAATTAAAATAATTAAAGTTAAAGAACCAACATGATTACCGAGTTTTTTATAAAAATAGCAAAAACCGAATAGCCTATTCGGTTAAGGGATTTTTTTTTTTGCTTCACCGAATAGGCTATTCGGTTTACCCTATTTTCACAAAAACAAAGCCCAAACTATGTAACCTTTCGTGTAAATCCCCCTAAACCGAGATGGCAATTCGGTTTAGGGGTTTTTTAGCCTAAACCGAATTGCCATTTCGGTTTAGGTTTTTTTTTTTTTTTTTAGACACCAAGAAGAGCAAAATAAAGAAATCTAACACTGAAAATTTGAATTTTTTGTTTAAATTATTTGTTAGATTACTTCTTTTGATTTATAATTAGCAAAAAAATAAAAAAATACACTAAATACTTGAAATTATGTTGAATTACACTATATTACAATAAATTATGTTGAATTACACTAAATTACGCTAAATTACAATAACTCCGCTAATTATGCTGAAATACGCCAAATTACGCTAAATTAGACAGATTTTGTGCCATCTTTCATAAATCATAAAAAATACTAAAAAAATTCTGAAAATAGTAAAAATTGGTATTCTACAAGTTCATTATGTAACTAATTTACTGAGCTACTTAGATAGAATAATAGAAATGAAAATCTTAATCGAAAACTTCAACTCAAGTTTTGAGGCTCTTCCCTTAGTTTTTTTGATAATTCTGAATTTCAAAATCCCGCATAGCTGGCACGGACGCTTGCGCACTTTCGCAAGCTTTCCGAAAAGTGGTCATTTGCTGAAATCGGATACTTGAGCGTCGTTTTATGACCGTTTGAAGTTTCGCCGTCGTTTTTCTCCTTTTCAGTGAAGTTATCGTCCCTATTCATATATAATTTAGAGTAATTTACCGAATTTTAGTGTAATGTAATGTAATTTTGTGTAATTTAACTTAATATAGTGTAATTCAACATAATTTCAAGTAATTTAGCGTATTTTAGTATAAATATGCTAATTATATATCAAAAGAAGTCAAATAATTTAAACAAAAAATTTAAATTTTCAGTATTAGATTTCTTTATTTTGCTCTTCTTAGTCTAAAAAAAAAAAAAAAAAAAAACTAAACCGAAATGCCAATTCGGTTTAGGCTAAAAAAGCACCTAAACCGAATTGGCAATTCGGTTTGCTCACTTTTCGGATTTTATGTGGCGTGGTGGCGGAAACGCTGTGAAAATAGAGTAAACCGAATAGGCTATTCGGTTAAGCAAAGAAAAAAACTCTTAACCGAATAGGCATTTCGGTTTTTGCTATTTTTCTAAAAAACTCAGTAATCCTGTTGGTTCTTTAATATTAATTATTTTAATTACTGTTTTTAAAAGAAATCCCTTATTAAAAGCGTTAGTCATTTACGCTTTTCTAACCCAATATATATATTCACCGTTGACTTATCTAAAACACGTGAAAATGCAAATTGCCAGAGATTTGGGCGATCCAATTTTTCTGCTATTTTTTTATATTCTGTGACGCTGACTATACAATAAATTATGTAGCGGGTAATTCATAACTCAAACGAGTTAAAATTCATTGAAAAATAACAGTGAACCAAATGATCCCAGAGAGAGAAACCGCCTGGGCCCCGCTTTCAACGGCATGGGAGAATTTTTTTTCTATAGAAATTAGTAAAATGGAAGAGAGAAATAGAAAGAATATATTAGGTTTTTGATTGATAGAAGATTGGTAGGATTTTTATCGATTCTAAAAATCAAAAGTTTGAATTAGTAGGAATTCTACCGATTCAAATCAATTTTTATTAATTTTCTCTAGTAAAATATAATTTTTTTTACAAAAATAGATGTAATAGAAACATTCCATCTACTTTTTAAAGAACTTTTTATATTTCATTAGAGATTTAATAGAAGAATTCCCTCCATATGTGCATCAAACTAAAAAAAAAACAATTAAGTTTGGATCGGTAGAATTCCTACCGATCCTAACATTTTAATTTTAGGATCGGTAGAAATTCTACAATCTTTTACCATTGAAAAATCTAATGTACTCTTTTTATCTTTCTCTCTTCATTTTTATTAATTTTTACAGAAAAAAAAATTCCACGGCATGACATGAGCTAATATCCTCTGCATTAACGTACTGTTTGAATTAAATTTTGAACCATACAATTAAAATTCAGACCAATCTAGCCTACACCTATATCGCACGGATCCTTAATATTGGTACAGATCAAAATCGAACAGCCAGACTCCAGA